>JAECUM010090647.1:0-17551 GCA_016617855.1 Megalonaias nervosa
TTGCAACCCATTCACGAGATCTCTCACCGGATTTAAAGTCAGTAGATATTTCTTTTGCATATTGGTATCCAAATAACCGCTCGGCAAGTGTTCGATTAAATCGTTCAACAATTGCTGATCTCGATGAATTTCAGTATGTCCTCGTCTGATTTTAACGTTATATTTCTTCATCAACGATAATACTGTACCAAGAAATTCTTTGCCAGGATCAACTTGTAATAACTGTGGCCATCGCAAAGGTCCTCGCTGATAAATTCTTTCAAACGCAGATGCAACTTCAGAAGCTGTCTTTGTTGATAATGGTTCCGCTTCTTTATATCTACTTGCAACGTCAACGACAGTTAATGCGTATTTGTATGTGCGTGATTGACGTTTACCAATTTTAATGGTATCGTGTGGTAAAAATAAAATACCTGCTTGATGAACCTCATTAGGGACGCTGACATCAAAATGTGTATATTGAATTTTTTAGGTGGTGGTAGATAAATTTGCCATATTGCCTGTCGTGCTAACCAAGCTGCAGCAACAGAACGTGAGACTTTTGCTGCTTCAGATAATTTAGTAATAGCTGATCTACCTCTCCAATATCCTCTTGGGCTATAATAAATGGATTCCATTATAATAGTTATATAATTAATTACCAGCCCCTAACATTATTGTACCTTTCATGGCAGATTTTACTAGAAAACTAGCGAGTTTTTCTCTAACAGATTTATTTGGTATAGAATTTAATGCATGAATCAATTTTACATCTGCGAGATGCCTTTGTTGTAAACCTTTACTTTTATATGCAACGTCATGAACATGACAAGCTTGATCAATCTTATTTATTGGATACTCTCCTGATCTTGGTTGATCTTGATTATCAAGTCGGATATCAAGTCGAGTTCCGGGACCACAATAATTATATCCAGGAAGATGTTTCTCACCGGGGTATTTAGCCCATGGAGTTCCTGGTAATTTTCCTAATAAAGCGGCTATATCTCCACCTGTCTTTGTTTTGACAAATTTGTATTTCTTCGTACCACATTTTACACATTTGCCCGTCAGAGCACGTCGTTTATTCTTCGTTGTTATTGTAGTTAATTCAGCAGTGGGTGTAGGAATTTTACACCGAACACAATATAGACTCATATTATTTACTATATGGATATAATTGACTTTTCGGCGACACGAAAACAGGAACCAGTGAAAGCATCATCCAGCATTACCAAATTCGATAAGGATGATTATAATAGGTCCATCTGGATCGGTAAAACACAACTATTACTAAATTTAATAATGAGGTGGTTAAAATGGAGTAAACTGTATTTAGTAGCACCATCTGTAGATGATCAACACTGTTATGAAGTACTTAAAGATTTTAATGAAAATGCAAAATTGCTGAATGAAGATGGTGATGATGTGGTTGATTTTATCACCGATATTGATGAAGCCCCATCTGTAGATGACCTAGATGGATTTATTAATAATTTAGTGGTGTACGATGACGTTATGCTGGACAGACAAACAAATCCAGCTAGAATATTTTCTCGAGGTAGACATAAAAACACGGACGTGATTTATGTTACACAACGATATACACAAATACCTAAAGTGATCAGAGACAACTGTGATATTTTGGTTGTGTTTAATGGAGTAGATAATTATACTTTACAGAATATTTATTATACTTGGTGTTCAGGGGATATGGATATGATGAAGTTCAAAAACTTTTTTGCTCAAGCACAAGCTGTTCCGTTTGGATTTATTACAATAAATTTACATGATCCAAGATCCAGATATCGTATAGGTCTAGATAAAATCTTTGGTTAATTACAACAGCAGGCAGGGTGAATGACAAAAATTAAGTGACCCGCCGAGCAAACTAAACGCACTATGACATAAAAAACAAAAAAGTCAAAAAATAAAATAACAAAAATGAGCTAACCCAAACGATTTATTATTCGTTTTTCAAACTATACGGTAATAATAAAGTTAGGAGGTTCGGTTTACCGTTATTGACCTTATTTTTCAGCCCCTGTAGGAACCTTTATTTTTGTAAAATAAGGTCTCGTACAAAGTGGTCTGTTCACCCTGCATCAATGGAAAACAGAGTGTCAAATGAAGAGCAGCAGGCAGGGTGAATGACCACATGATTTATCACATTGTGTAAGAGAATGATGTCTGTCAGATATAGCTGAGAGTTGAGCATGATTCGAACAAGTTGTCTGTTCAACATGTATCAGACAAAACTATATAGTTGAGACAACTTTTGTCTTAATTGACATAATTTTGTCTTAATTAGGACATGATTCAGACAAGTGGTCTTGTTCACCCTGCCTGCTGCTACTGTATATACGATATTTATAATTTGTCCGTGTGGAATTTTAATCAGATTAGTTTTTTGAACAATATTAGGTATTCTACTGACAATATCATTGAGTTTCATGTTAACGTCGGCTAGTTTTATGTCAACGGTTGGTTGTTCCCCCCAAAAAATCTTTAATGGTTTTGTTTATATTTCTACGAAAATTTAAAAACGTTTCTACATGTCTAGAAAAAGTATTACTGAGTGTAGTCATTTCGTCATTGATTGTTTTTAGAGGAATTTCCTTATCATCGACGTATTTTTTTGTTGCAGCATCAAAATCAGATTCTGGTGTTCTAAGATTGTTAATACCATTATTATTCATGTTGAGAAATGTACGCATTATACCGCCATTGACTAATACGTACTTAGATTCTTGATCGTCGACATATTTTTTTGTTGCAGTGTCTGTATCTGCGGTTGGGTTTCCAAGGTCTATAATTTTATTTTGATTCATAATAATGTGATCCGTGAATGAATCACCAGCTTTCTTAATATAATCGTTGACTGACGTGCCGGAATCTTGTATTTTACCTTGATCAGTAAAAGTAACTATATTATTAACAACCGCATTAGGAACTCGTATAAGTACATCTTGCAGTTGTATATTACTAGTTTTTAATCGTCCTTCTTTATCTTGAAAAACAACTACTTCATTTTGATCAACACTGGTTATGTTTAATAAATCGTCAATTTCATTTCTGAGCTGATCGAGAGTTGCGTATTTAGATAAATCAGCTTGCTGCTGAGCTTTACCACGAGAAGATCTTCCGTAAATATCTACCATTATATTTACTAATGTCTGTTTAAATGTGACAACGTAGTATATTCATGCACTACTTTGTGAGGTGGTTTTGTTGATTTTGATACAGCATCAAGTACGTTAAGTACTTCTCGACCACATATTGGTGGATCAGTTAATGTTTGTGTTGGTAACGTTGAATACCATATTGGAGTGCTTTGATCGCCGCTAATATACTTTAAGAATTCTTTTGGTGGAGCTAGTCCATATGAATCAAAATAAATAATTCCACGTGGATCAATTGCGTATCCAACCCAGTGTGTGCCTGGACCAGAGTTTTTATCGAGATTAATAATACCGGTTTCAATATTGTTTGGTTTTTTTGGTAATTGATCACGCATAAAAACTCCTCTAAAAATTTTTATTTTTAATTTTTTAGCAGCATCTAGTAAATCAAAATTGGACATAGGAGATATTAGTAAACTGTCCCTGGTAATCTTAGGCCTTTTCCGTACCATGAATGTGGAGTCCCTGGTAATCTTAGACCCCGACCGTATGCTGGGCCTGATAATCTTAGACGGCCCGGCTGTGGTACGTTTGGTGCTCTTAGACGTCTTCCGTGTTGTTTTTGTCGTGATTTTTTTTTTGAGCTTTCTGCGTGTTTGATTCCCTGTCCGGTTGCTTTCTTTAATGCCATTCCAGCAGCGGTTCCAACGGCGCCTAATGCAGCTGCTTTTGCAACAGCTGGGGCTGCAGCGGCTATTAATGCTGGTATAGCAGCAAGAAGTGGAAATATACCACCCGTCTTAACGATGTCTTTAATGGCACCCGCAGAAAGATTAAGTTTTATACCTTTATTTGATTTTTTGGCTTCATTGAAATGCCTGAGCTGACGTTCTGTAAGAGATAATTTATTTGAACCGCTCATCTGATCTTTCTTTAGAAATATTTTTAATCCACAGTCATTTTTTTGATGCTGATTGTATCCTTTGAATCTGACCAGGAGTCAGACTAACACTAACGTGATTATACGACATTATAATATTCATAAACGATCTAATTACATGTTTTCTACTGGAGCATCAACGACTCTCATTCGTCCACCAACACCTTCAAGTAACATTGATTTATCGCTAAGTATAACAGCAATTGCTCTGTAATTAGGAATATCTACAATATTTCTGTTAACACGAGCTCGAAAATGTATATCGACTACTGACTGTCTGGTTAAATCTAAATGTTCGAGCGAAAAGTAATAAATCGGATATAGGGTTGTAAAATCCAATTGTGATATTTGTAAACCAGTATCAATATATTGATCACGACCCATGAACGTCATTAATCGATGATATGCACGTGCTACATGATTTTGATCGAAATTCAGTAATATATCCTCGGATGGTTCTTGATGTCCATTTATTCTTAAAGAAACTTCAGAAACACCAAGTTTGTCAAATATGATTAAACTTTTTGTTTGATTACCTACACGTGTATTATCCTGAAGAGCAATGAATATATGTCGTGGTGCGGCTATTCCCTGTTGAGAGGCTATTTGCCATGTAAATAAACCATTAATTGCACTCTGAACAGCATCTGTGGTCATTGTTAACCATGACAACATTGATTTACCACCTTGACTCATAAAAGCAAGTAACCGATCTTCTTCAGGTATTGTTGGAGTCATCACTGGCATCCACAATGAAAGTTTGGTTAATACTACTTTACCATGAAGTGCCACAGTTGCAGGATCATCAGCTCCTCTAACGTGCCATATTGCATCATCGTCCGTGGCTTTTCGTACAAGTACAACCGTATGTTTGGCTCCAAAAATAACTTTTCTGACATTTCTGCAAAATCCAAATATGTGTGAAAGTGGAATTGCACATGAAAACATTCTATCTTTCAACATTGATTTCCGTGTTGTAAATCCTAAATTAAATTCTGGATTAGTACCATGAACCACCGGCCACACATCAGCGTCAGCGTTGTTGGCGTTGCTTCTAGGTCGTCTTATATTATATTGTATGTTGTTAGGGTGATCAGAAGTGTCCTTTACAAACATCATTGATGGACCTGCTGATCTTGAATAATCGTCGCTATATCGTGCTAGACCCAATATCGTTGTAGCAACATCAACGTCCTTCTGAATTGATTCAATATTTTTACCATCAATCATATAAGTGGCGCTGTCAAATAACGCCATAATGCCATTATTAACAAAACCAAAAGCAACATTATTATCGTATTCAGTATTATCCGCTTTAAAAATTTTACCTTCTACTTCAATAAACGCCTCAGCGGGTAAGAAATACCTACTTGTATCCTGAACCTGTAGTTCAATTCATCCACGCTGATCTGGAATTCGAGCGTCATAAGAATAATATTGATAATCACGCATAGACTTATCTTTAAGTACTGGTGCGTCCATGTCAAATGCGGGATCAGATATTCGCTTGAACATCTTTATTATAATTATTATCGTCTAAAACGAAGACCACTTCGGGAAGTGAGACCACTTCCTGCTATCAGACTAGCGGTTATATTTTTTTCTTTTTCTGATATTGGTACATCAGCCAACTCTGCTAGTTTTTGATTAGCAACTTGATTTATTATTTTACTGACATTTGCAGGCATTACTTCAGTACTAGGTAATTTTACAGGTTGAGGTTTTCGTCGTATTAATCGTATTAGTCTATCTTTGATCGCTGAAAATGCTTTACCAGCGAGATTACCCATAGCACCAATACCTTTTTCACGAACAACATCAATAGCTTTCATTCCCAGTTGCTTTGCGATCGGTATTGCTTTTGGGGCTACCCTTCTAAATAGACCCTGAACAACATCATCTAGTCCATCTCCGTACGTTGTTTTGTATACTGGTAATCGTGAGTTTATTACCCTGACCACAGTTGGTCCACGTTGAGTACCATGTACGATCATTTTATTATAGTAATTGTATTTAATTACGTACTCAGTCACTGTAGTAGTCATCGGCAATTTCATTAATAAGAGACTGATAAACATCAACGTCCATGATACCGCCTGTAAATAACCGTCTGCAAATATCGGCCGCTTCATTAATTATTTCTGGAGAATTATTACCAGCTCGTTTTCCCCCGATGAGGATTTCTAGTCGATCAACATCAGCAAGGACGTTATTAGGACATGGTGTAAGATTACCTCCGGTAGATAGACCGCTTCCAGTATAAGGTTTTATAAAATCCGAAGAAGGATATCTTTTTCTTCTTTCTTCTTCTTCTTTTTCTATTCTTTCTATCCTTTTTTCTTCTTTTTCTCTTCTCCTTTGTTCTTCCCACCAGTCATCATAGTCTTCTGTACTAATGGGACCCTCTAGCCGTTTTTTTCTCCTCCTTTTCGTGTTGTTCTGGATATTGTCGTGATTGCTGTAGTATTTGTCGTATTGATGGTGATGATAATTGTTGTTGTTGTGTAGTATAGTTTTT
This sequence comes from Megalonaias nervosa, assembly GCA_016617855.1. Lineage (NCBI taxonomy): Eukaryota > Metazoa > Mollusca > Bivalvia > Unionida > Unionidae > Megalonaias > Megalonaias nervosa. The sequence continues at coordinate 6,557 of JAECUM010090647.1, forward strand.
TATCTTATTTTCAAAGTCAATAAAATCTGGATCATTTTTTCGAACTTGATTAGCGTTTTTACGTATGCGATATATCCATTTATGCCAAGTTTCCTCGTTCACAGGATCATCAGCGAACTCAGGTTATAAATATTGTTTTCGACCATGATAATTGCTCGCAATCTGAATTAATTTTAGATCTTCGGCTTTTTCAATAAGATTAATGGCGTCTTCAGTAAACTTATCAACCAAATTAACCCTGGCTCTTGCTTCTGGTTCTTTTTCTGATTCCGGTATACGATCTTTTATATCGCCTATTTCAGCACGAGCTTGATCAATACCTTCAAGTATTTCTTGCATTGGTTGAGCAGCAGCTATTTTAGCTGGAAGTTCTCGTAGAATCTTTTTTGTTTTTTTTAGTTCTTTCTGCTATTTTGCCAGTTGCCTCTGCAATTTTCTCAGATACTGGAAGAAGGGGTTTAGTTGTCTCTGTAATAGGTTTAAATAATTGTTTTGTATCCTCTTCAAATTCAACATGAGATTCTTGACGTTCTTGTAATTGTCGTTTAACTGCATCACAGGTAGGTAAATATTTTCTAACTGCCTCTAATCGCTCTCGTGCAAGTCTTGCAGAGTGAGGTTCGCCTATAACGACCATTATTAATAATATTTATACTGGCTGTTTAATTTACAGCAGCAGGCAGGGTGAAGGACAAAAATTGAGTGACCCACGAGTAAACTAAACGCATTATAACATAAAAACAAAAAGTCAAAAATAAAATAACAAAAATGAGCTAACAGTATCCGTTTTGGTAATAATAAAAGTTAGGAGGTTCGGTTTAGCGTTATTGACATTATTTTTCAGCCCCTGTAGGAACATTTATTTTATGAAAAACTTGTTCGAAACCCATTTGTAGGGTTCACCCTGCCTGCTGCTACACTGTAAGTTGAAATCAAAATTATAGCTAAAAATTCTCAATGGTCTCTATCTCTCTCCTTCTCTTCAAGCAGTCATATTTGATCATGATATTTTCCCATTTTCTATTAGATACTCTATAGCCTCTGTGAATATAGTATGTCACTAATAACCACTAAAAATGAGACAAAGGATGTGTTCAAAAAATATATCTCCTAATCTCTATCCCTATGTAAATCTTGCCAAAGAATTATATTTCTGGGTTCTGTCATGACACTGAGGAGTCTTGCACACCATATGATGCAGTATGTCAGCAAATCCACAACTTTTACAACATTCATAATATTGTAACTTACATCTTCATTAGAATTAAAAAAAAAGGATATTTCCAACATAAGTAACATTTATTAGTTGAAATGCCCAAAGCTGTCGTTATTAAATGTTATATCAAGTTGAATACCTAGATCATTTATTACGCCATACTAACATGTAGTGTTGTAAGCTTCCTCCGTCAAACAAGATGGCAACTACATGTTCTCTCTACATGTCGAACAAGCTGTCTATAGTCCTTTTTGATTCACACTGAATATCTGATAGTAAATTATTGGACTTGAGATACCCTAGGATTCTATTGTTTATCTTCAGTTCCATGGTTTTGCAAAATACAGCTGGTCAGTTATACTGGACAATAACTGAAAGGGTCAGTAAAGTTTTATGATGAGAAGTCACCAGTTTTCCAATTTTTATTGAAAATGTGGAGTAGTGTTTTGAGTGTTGCGTCAGGTCAGTGTCTCAAATCTTCATAGCTGATATCATCTGGTCCTGCAGAAGTGTTATAGATTTGATTAATCATGATTATTAGCTCTGAGAGAATGACAGATTTATTGTAACCTTCAGCATTGGGAGGTTTCAAATTTCCTTTCAGTTTTCAGAATAATTTGTCTTCTAAGTTTATCAAGAATGTTTAACCCTGTGCACTGGAGATTTCTGGAACAGTCATGACCGTTTACCAGATTTCTTTAAGTGTTTGATAAACATGCTTTTATGCTGCCAATGATTTTTGCATGCTATATTCCATACTAATTTACAGAGAAGCAAGAGTTCAACCTACACACTAAGATTTCCATGTTTTCCTCTTCTTCTCTCGAAAAGCAGGCACAGATGTATTGGATAGGATCACTATAGCTTGGCAACTTGTAATAATTAATCTGTTCTGGTTGGGACATGAGCTGAGTTTTAATTAGGGGCTTGCTAATTAATGGTTCAAACTGGAGAGGAGTGTAATGGTAACCAGAGGTCATAGAGGTAAAGTGACAAAAACGGAGACAAACCAGAGCAGAATTTTAGGAATTTGTGGTCCATTTGGAACAGGTGTCATAAAATGATATTTTCAAGAATAGTTATTAAAAAAGCGGACTATAGGGAATTATTCTGACATGGTTGGGAGTGATAAAGATTTTGATGGGTAAAGTAGTAACAATGATTTGCTAAGTTAAACGAGGGGTGTATTCCCAAATGGAATTTAGGGTTTTAGAATAGTTATCCTTGTAGAACTTATCAAAGTTCTGCAGGGAGGAAAGAAATTGACTCCAGGAAGTAATAAATATTTCTCATTAGATTGTCCTAAAGGATGAGTGTCGAAAGTCGAGAACACGAAAAAAGAGAGAGGTTCCGCTGCATAGGAAGGTGCAAATCTCAGATAAAGCACAATGTTAGTCTCAATTACATGGAATGTTTATTCATTGATGCAAGTCTGTAATTATTGTTGAATTTAGTCATTTTTAACTTCATACTTCAATTTTTCTTGAGTTCAGAAATAAAAGTGCATGTTTTATGATTCATGTTGCAAGGATATAATAAAATATTTTGTGATAAGAGTGAGTTCTGAGTTAGTTGTTTGTATGCAAAAGAAATAATGTAAGTAGTAATAGGGGTTACCGTAGCGTCAATGGGAATTAGCATTACAGACCCCCCCTGGGCCCGTATAGCGTCAAGAAATAAAAGCACACCCTGGGCCTGTATAGCGTCAATGGAAAATTGGGTAGAGTGACTAGCACACCCTGGGCCTGTATAGCGTCAATGGAAATTTTTGTAGAGCGGTGACTAGTATACTGTGGGTTTGTATAGCGATAAGCGACAGGTGGCATGACGTCACACTGGTAACAATGTAGCAAAAAGAGAAGTACTGTGACGTCAGGCTACCTGAGAGAGGGTTATAGACAAACACGAATCAAGAGCGTTCGTGTTTTTTAGTAGAGGAAGGGTTTTATATATATATTCGTTTAGGGTGGAGATAAAATGAAAATTAAGATCTTTTCGAGGTATTGGAAGTGGCCCTGAAAAGGGCCGTTGTTTGTTATGTGATGTTAACACCATTCTGTTAACATACAGGACATCGCATAGGTCTTCTTTTCTTCCTCAAATTTCTCAAAGTTTGTCTTAAACTGTGTCTCACTTCTGGTCCGTAGATGAGAGTCCGCTTAAGACAGCCTTGTCTTTCCACATAACATCTTCTTTTCCAAAGAGTGGCACCGGTGATCCGGATGACAGTCCATTTTGTTTTCACATACATGGGTAAGTCTGTACGGAACAGCATTGAGGATACCAAAGTAGAGGATTCTACGTCGATCAACATCTTCTCTGTGACGAGAACAGGTGAAGGGAATGAAGTGAACCGCGTTTATTTATAGTGGAAGACCGGATCGAAACGGATTGAAAGGGTTCACCAATCCCAACACGCGTTACAAAATTCAGTCACTTCGCGGAGTCTGTCTTCCAATCCGAAGAGAGCTACCTGTGACGTCACATTTCCTATATAGGCACACTAGCGTCTGTGCGCAGTGAATCGATGCGGTATTGTTTTGTGAAACATGACGGAACCTAAGAAGACAATGAATTGGGGTGCACCGGCTGTGGAGACGAGAAGTAATGGTACAGCAGCAGCTACCAAAGTGAACACAGTGCTACTTCCCGAAGAGGTTGATTTCAACTGGGATTTAGTAGATTTTTATCTTCTTCCCAAGAATTTGTTCCGGTACCAGTACCTTCGCCACTTTCTCCTTCATTACCACGTGTCGACGATTTTAAACAAAGACAGAGAGAAGAATTGGAGAAATTTTTACAGCAGCAGAAAGAAGCAGAGCAAGCATTTCTTCTTGAACAGAAACAGCGAGAAGAAGAAGAAGAGGCAAGAAGGAAACGACAGGAAGAAGAAGCAGTAGAGAAGAAACAAAGTCTAGGAGAGAAGGAGAACAGCGAAAGTCAAACGGTCACGGTACTCTTGGACATTTTGGCCGAGTTAAGAAGTCTGAAACAAATGTATCAGACTTCTTTATTACGACCCAAGAGAAAAAGACCTTCCCAAGCCAAACAACCTAACCCTGTGACTACACCACAGATACCACCCCTAGTGATATCTACTAAATCATTGACAGGAGCAAGTCCACAAGTAGGCCTTGGCCGTGGCAAAGGCTTAAGGCAGTTAAAGCGAATTGATTCTCGTTCCTGAGTTTGTTCTAAGGAAAAAAACAAACACTCAACAGTCCTTTTCAGGGCTACCCAATACTCTCGAAAAGAGGGACTATTCATTTTGCCAAAAATCAATTAAAACTCAAAATCCCTTCTTTAACCCTATGATGTACGTGTTGTGAGTGTATGAGTGTAGGTCCTTATTATTTCTAAATAATGAAAACCAAGAGACACTTACGCTTTTTTCAGTTTGGTCTATTCTGTTACAATTTTTTACAATTCAATATCACAACATAACACAACACAACACTTTTAAAAAAGTTCATAGATTTCTTCTTTTTCTTTTTTCTTTCACTCTCTGTTTTTTCAATTTCTTCACTTTTACACTTTTTTCCTCTCTTCTTCTTCTTCTTCCTCACATTTTTCTCGTCTTCTTTTCTTTTCTGTCTTCTCTTTCTGAACGTGTCGGGGTTCTTCTTTTGTCGAGGTCACCTCTGTTTCTTCTTCCTCCTTCTCCTGCTCCTGTTGTTTCTTAGGGCACTCTGAAGACCAATGTCCTTTCTCTTGACAATGATAACAGGTATCTTGACTTTTGTTTCTTTTGACACTGGCTTGCTTCTTTGACGGTCTGGACATTCTGTAGCCCAATGCCCTTTCTTTTGACAGATATAGCAAGTATCTTGACTTTTATCTCGAAAGGAAGGAGAGTAGTCCGTCGGCTTGTCTGAAGAAAACTTTCTTATCACACCTCGCAATGCTCTAATCAGAAGTTCGATCTGTGTGGGTTCTTCCATTGTGCTGGTCGGCTTGAGAGCGAAATGAATACTGAGAGGGGAGTCACTAGCCCTTTATATATGCCCTGGTCTGACATAGATATATAGGGGTTCATGGTGTTTCACAGGTAGTCATTTGACTTTTTGCCGTCAAGATGAAACGATCGCATCATTTCGAAAAGAAAGAAGAAGAAAGTAAGAGGCAGAAACGTGATTTATCGCCTCGCACAGTAGCTGAAGTCTTGGCACAAATTCATGCCAGCGATTTTGAAGATGAGATGAGTGAACCAGAATCGAAGCCTAAAGAGTCTACACCAAATCAAAGTCCATTACCATCAGTAAACCCTGAAAAGTACTACCATATTCGGGAGACGGACAAACGCTCTTCCAGAAAATTTAGAACCACGGCCTACACGTACGCAGTGAAGTTTAAAGATTTCAAGTCTGACGTACCCTTGGAAAAAGCAGAAGGGTTCATCACCGATGTGTGGGATTCTTTGTTAACCACACGAAAACGGCAATGTCGAGCCAAAGAAGACGATCGCTTGAGACTTTCTATTCATCACGACAATTTGAAGTCTCCCGTTTGGATCGAGTTTAGCAGTCCAATAGAATTGACACCTTCCAAAATCATGGACAAGATTCAACACGTACAACAATCCAACGACAAATTTCACATCACGGACGGAAAAGCGACACTGTACATGACCCACGTGTCTCTTCCCCAAGGGACAGGTAAAAAAGAGTTGATGTTGGTAGACAACTTGCGTAACCTCAAGCGTAGTCTCGTCCAAATTAACAATCCAAAAGACAAGATGTGTTTAGCCCGTGCCATCGTGGTGGGACAAACGTATGCCGACAAGAACGATACGGTAGAATGGAAAAGAGCCTGGAAAACTATTCAACAATCGGACCGAGCCAAACAACGAAAAGAAGCAGAACTCCTGTTACAGCAAGCAGGGTTAGCTAAAGACACACCCTGTGGCATTCCTGAAATGCAAAAGTTGCAAGACGTCTTGGCTCCACGTTACACCTTGAAAGTTCACCCTCAAGAAGTGCGCGGACCTCTGTTGTTTCGAGGTCAAGATTTTAAAGACGGAAAATACATTCACGTCTATCATCACGATGAACATTTTGATGCCATTACCAGTATCACTGCATTCCTGTCATACAGTTATTACTGTGAGAAATGTGACTATGGCTATAACAATCGAGAGCAACATAAGCATTGCGGATCGAAATGCTCAGGATGTTTAGCTTCTACACCCTGTCTGGACGAAGGACAAGAACGAGTGCATTGCTCTGCTTGTCAGCGCACGTTTGTCAGTCCTGCCTGTTACCAACAACACCTAAAGACGCAAGGTTCACAGCAGAAATGTGCTTGTCAGCTCTTGAGATTGTGCCCTACTTGTGGACAAGGCATACGTACCAATAGTGTTAAGTTACACATTTGTCGAGGAAAGAAACGATGTCACATTTGTCGCCAAATCGTGGACTTGGAACACCAATACTACATTCAAAAATACCATTCTAAACATGAAGAAGAAGAAGATAATGACCAGAAGAAGAAAGGGAATTTCATCTTTTTCGATTTCGAATGCATGCAAGAGACTGGTATTCACATTCCTAATTTCTGCGTGGCTCACCGAGCGTGCGAGAAGTGTATCCAAGAGCCTATCTTGGCTCATTGCCCTCATTGCAGCAAGATTCCTGGAGGACGTGAAAAAATCTTTCGAGGATCGAACACACTGGCCGATTTTGCCCAATGGATCTTAAACCCTATCGACGAGACGTGGAGCCAAGAAGATATCGAACGTTACGGAGATTGTCATCGCCATGCCACGGTGATGGCTCACAATTTCTCGGGATACGATGGACAATTTCTGTTGAGATACTATACGGAACAAAGTACCGAACGTCCGAAAGTAACTTTGAACGGAGCCAAAATCATTTCCATGCAAGTGGGACAAGTACAGTTTAAAGATTCAATGAGTTACTTGGCTATGCCTTTGAGCCGCATGCCTAAAATGTTTGGCATGACAGAAATGGCCAAAGGCTATTTTCCGCACTTTTTCAATACCGAAGCCAATCAACACGCCGTTCTACCCCATTTGCCTGAGGCTCACTACTATGACCCCGACAACATGCGTACCGAACAACGAGAAGCTTTCTACGCATGGTACCAGACTCACGCTTCGGACCCTTTTGACTTTCAAGAAGAAATGTTAAAATATTGTCGTTCCGACGTAGACATTTTACGCCGCTGCTGTGGAAAATTTCGAGAACTGTTCATGGAACACGGAGGGATCGATCCTTTGAAAGAAGCTTGCACTATTGCCAAAGCGTGTTCCTTAGTGTATCGTCAACGATTCATGCCCGAAAACACCCTAGCTGTCATCAGTCCTCAAACGACCAATTTTGTCAAACGTCAATACTCGGTCAAAGCCCTACGCTGGTTACATTATTTGTGTGAGAAGGAAGACAAATGGATCCAACATGCTCGCAACGGAGGAGGCAAAAAGACCATCGGAAGGTATTCGGTAGATGGCTGGGACTTAGAAAACCCCAAGATCGTGTACGAGTTTAACGGGTGCTTATTTCACGGATGTCCCATCTGCTACCCTCAACGTGACACTAAAAACCAGTTTTTACAATGGACCATGGAAGACTTGTACCAGGCCACTTGTCAGCGACGCTTGAAGTTAGAAGAGCAAGGATACCAGGTAGTGGAAATGTGGGAAAACGAGTACGATCAGCGATTGAAAACCGATCCCGAGTTTAAGTGCATCGTGGAAAGTTACAAGCTGGTGGACCCTCTGAACCCGCGGGACAGTTTGTACGGAGGACGGACGAATGCCACCTGTTTGCTGTACCAAGTCGACGAGGAGAAAGGAGAAGAAATCAAATACTTGGACGTGTGTTCTCTGTATCCGTACGTGTGCAAATATTGCCACTTTCCCGCAGGGCACCCACAATTGCTGACGGAACACATCGACGTGGACAATATTCGACAATACGAAGGACTGATCAAGTGTAAAGTCTTGCCTCCCACGAACTTGTACCATCCCGTTTTACCACATCATTGCCAAGGAAAACTGATGTTTCCCTTGTGTCGTACTTGTGCTGAAACGTGCAACCAAGACCACCCTTGTCAGCACACTCAGGAAGAACGAGCCTTGACGGGAACGTGGGTCAGCGTGGAATTGTTTAAAGCTCTGGACTTGGGATACCAACTGTTAGAAGTGTACGAAATTTACCAATTTCTCAAGGCAGAAAAATACCATAAGGGCGACGATTCTCAAAAAGGCATTTTTGCAGACTACGTGAATGTCTTTTTGAAACTGAAACAAGAAGCTAGCGGATATCCTTCCTGGTGTCACACTCCCGAAGACCAAACAAAGTTCAAAGAGAAATACTGGAAGCAGGAAGGCATCACTTTAGACCACATCGAGAAAAATGAAGGAAGGTGATCGTTTGCCAAAGTGATGTTGAATTGTTTGTGGGGCAAAATGGCACAACGACCGTGTTTACCCAAGACGGAGTATTTGACAGAACCTTTCCGATACTTGCAGATGATTCACGACAAAACCAAATACATGAAACACATGGACGTTGTTCGTGAGGACTTGCTCTTAGTCAATTACGAAGAAGAACTGGACTTTGTAGAAGCCGACGAATTTGGAAATGTCATCATTGCGTCGTACGTGACAGCCCATGCTCGCTTAAAACTGTACGAAGCTTTAGAACTGTTAGGAGATCGTGTGCTGTATTTTGACACCGACAGTTGCATCTACATTGATCGCCTTGGTCAACCTTACCTGATCATCGAAGGAGACCGTTTAGGAGCCTGGACGGACGAGCATCCCGACGACAAGATTCTCAGTTTTGCAAGTGGCGGTCCCAAAAATTACGGCTACGAATACCGAGACAATCAAGGAGAAGTGCACAAGGAGTGTAAAGTGAAAGGATTGACTCTCAATTATCGCACCAGCCGAGTGGTGAACTTTGGTGTCTTGAAAGAAGCCTTGCAGTCTGGACAGGATGGAAAGTTTAAAGTGACCACCCACGAACCGCATAAGATTGTAAGTTTACCCACACACCAAATCGTCAGTCGCCCCTTGGAAAAAGTTTATCAAATCGTGTACCAGAAGCGAGTTCGGCTTCCCAATCACTTCACTTTACCGTACGGTCATGCCGATATTGGTCAGCATATAAAAAGGGACAACGTTCAAGGTCGATAGTTCATTGTGACTACCATTGCTAAGCAAGAAAGATGAATCCATTCACACAGCAAGTATCCAGTAAGAGTAAACTCAAGTACGATGCTGTGCCTTGCGATCGTAGGGATGCCGTACGCTAGGACCTTAGTGATTCAGTACCACATCATCATGGGAACTTTGCTATAACTACTACTTCTACTACCATGCCTACCATGGAAAGTGATGCTGTACGTGTCAAACCTGACGGATGTGAAAGCGATGCCACTCGTTATCGCACACCTTTTCACTTTACTGGTTTTCATGGTGGATGGCCACCTCCACAGGAAACCAAGCGACTACCACCCCACGGATGTCATGTAAAACTGAGCAAACTCCTAAGGATTTCACCGTACCCTCATCGAAATGAACCTGTGAAAGACGAATATTCGTTCCCTGTGCGTTTGCCAGAATACTGTGATTTTGAAAGTCGATTGCAACCCTTCCAAGGAAAATGGCCAAAATATCTAGGAGGACCTACCCCCGAAGAATTAGCCAGAGCTGGATTTATCTACTTGGGCGAAGGAGATAAAGTCAAGGGCTTCAGTTGCGGTGTCTCACTTCACGAATGGGAGAAGAAAGATTGCGCTTACCTGGAACATGCTCGATGGTCTCCAGAGTGTCACTACCTGCCTTTAGTGGGACCTCGTCATTGAAGTGACCCTACCATGTTGTGTAAAAAGCTAGCTACGGAGTTAGGAGTCAAACGTTGGACAATCCCTAGACAAGTATTTAAACCCGATGTAAAAAATAATCTTCAAAGGTTACCAAACGAATTGCAAGAGAAGATCTACAAGGACATTTGGCAGGGACTTGCCAGAGCCAAATCTCAATTAGTGACTGTAGAACATTTGTGTCGAGAAATTCATAAGAGGAAATTGACCAAAGTCAACAAACAAGTCCGATTTCTCTGGATCAAGTGTGCGTTCGTTCTACTATTTCGCTTTAGACTATTTACATTTGAAGATTTTATTGACATTCTTGACCGTTTCCTGGAATGGCAGTGGTCAGAAATTACTCAGTACGTTCATTACTTTCGCTCTAGGAGAAGTGTTTGACTGACATGGTTATGGATACTTTACAAGAGAACATTCGTGCTTTGCCTGTGGAATTGAGAGAACGCATTTACCGTGAGTTCGCCAAAATACAAGTGAAACGAAAAGAATCATTGCATCCGTTACGTCACCGATGTTGGAACCACTGGTACCTAAATGCTATAAGAGGATTGATTCTGATAAAAGTGTTCCAGTGGTCAGACATTCATCAACTACTCGTGAGCAAGAAGGATTGTGTTGTTGATAGTGATTATTTTTACTACCAGGTACACTTACTGCATCGAATTCCAGAAGAAGAGTTAGAGGGTTACCAAAATCTTGTACACAATGTAAACTTGGTTGAAGAGGAAACTTCTGAACGACGTGTGATGTGCAAGTTAGTGACTAAATATTTTGAATACGTCGACGGAATACGACCACTTCTGTGCAAAAAGTACACTTATAGCTGCCGTAAAAAGAGGGTATAAAAACGTTCTACCATGCCACGACCTTTATCATTCGTGATACAACAGATTCCGGGGAAGGAAATCAATGACAGTATTCAAACG
>JAECUM010090649.1:0-90185 GCA_016617855.1 Megalonaias nervosa
CAAATATACAAATCTAACCAGCTGAAGTTGAAGCTACCATCCAAGGCGTAGAGAGGTGCATTTCCGATGTGAAATCATGGATGACACGTAACAAGCTGCAGATGAATGATGATAAAACTGAAGCCATCCTGATTACAACACAAAGGCTTTCTCATTCACATCCTTTACCTCAGACAATAAATATCAGCAACACCAACATTAAATTCACACAGTCAGTACGAAACCTCGGTGTCACTCTCGACAGTACTCTCGTTGCACCAACATGTCATGAACATATGCAAGGCTGCATATCTTGAGCTGAGACGAATCAGCTCCATTCGCAAGTATCTTTCAGTTGATGCCACTAAAACACTTGTGTGTTCCTTAGTACTTTCAAGACTGGACTATTGTAACTCAATTCTGTCTGGTTCATCTCAATATCTACTTCGAAAACTTCAAAAAGTTCAAAATACAGCTGCTCGAATCATCCTTAGAATACCACGATCAGAGCACGCCTCTCCCCTGCTCTCTACCCTACACTGGCTATCCATATGATCCAGAATTAAACATAAAATTTGTTCTCTGTGCTACGTTTTACTGACGGGCTCCAGTCCAACATACCTATCTGACCTCACCCATGTGTACACACCTGCAAGATGCTTACGCTCCTCTTCTGACACTCGTATTATCATTATTCCCACTATGAAGATGAAATCATACGGACAACGCTCTTTTGTATACCAGGGCCCAGCAACATGGAACGAATTGCCCACTGCACTTAGACACAAAGACACAGTGATCTCATTCAAGAGCGCTCTTAAAACTCACCTATTTCAACTGCAAGAACAGACTTAAAGACCTAATAATGTATCCTTGCCTTAAATATTTACAGCATATTTTCTGTTTCTACTTTCGTGGTGTTTGTTTTTAATTTTGTAATCATATCATTATATATGTTTTTTTAAGTTTTGTCAAATGTTGTAAAGCGCTTAGAGCTTCTAAAGATTAGGCGCTATACAAAGTCCTCATTATTATTATTATTATTATTATTATTATTATTATGAGAAAACAAGGGATCGTACAAGTTCGTTTGTGGAATAACTTTACACTTATTCAAACCTTCGTACTGACAGAGGTGTTCGACGTCGATGTGTTCTGTCAAAATTTCATGATTACAGGTGAGAAACCGAGCTTATTTAAAACACAAGGGTAAAACGAACATAATCGACACATTTGACATGTTGTCTTTGAGATTCATAGGGTTTTGTACAACAAGCATGTAACATTGGTCCGTCCTCCAAAACAAATTGTCGCGCGGATTCAAAGGATCATTGTCCACTACATCCAAAGAGTTCAATTTCTATTTACGCCATAAACGCCCATTTTCACGCTGTATATAAAAATGACTTTTTGTACAGGAGGATGGATGGATGGACAAGAGGATGAATGAGCTTGCTGATCGATAAATTCTGATATATTACTTTTCTGTGTTGCAAGAGATGGTGGTTCTATCTGGGTTACAAGGTAAATGGGTACGTTCATCCGAACCGATCATCCATCATGTTCGATCTGTTAAAGATATTTTCTATAATTTTCATGCAAAAAGCCATTTTCGCATACTTTGTAAACTTATTCGTGTCCCTGGAAGTCGAACTGTTCCAATGGATTACATTAAGGTGAAAACGCAGAATGAACGGTGAAAAAAGATGAAAAAGAATAAATGAACTGTGAACAAATGTTATGTCAAGAGGTCACATTCAATCGTTCATTATACATTATGGAACATCATAATTGATTGCTCGGTTGTTTGTTTGTTTTCCAACAAATCTTTAATTACTTTGATTATTCATGAGACCAATAGTTTAGGGTCAGCAAAAAGCAGGCAAGCCATGGTCTCGGATATCACCAACAGAACTTCAGTTTGGACTTAATATAGGCCTGATTCCAATGATATGATTGGCTGAGATTTGACTTCGAATTGACCTATCAAATGTCTAAAGTCTAGACTTACCTTGTGAAATTGGGCCCTTGGCATACTATGTGTCCTGCGTCGCTACATGTATTTCTTTTGGATATTCGTACAATTTTCTATAGCCTCTTCCATTTGTCTTCAGCGATGTAGCCACGTTTGTTCGTTACAACAACCTCAACAACTTATTGATCAATTAAAAGACGATATCATCGATTTTAAAACTTTTTCCAAAGTTCGTCATTTTCTTGGCTAAGTTATTCATACTGGCACATTCTTGTACGTTGGATGAGAAATCACTCTTAACAGCGAACAAGAAAGATGCATCCTTGCTAGAGGCGGGATACAATTAGGGAGCGACAATTTTCGGATGGTGGGTGGGTGGGTGGGTCGGGGGTTGGTTTGAAAAGGAAAAAGAAAACAACAACAACAGCAACAAAAACAACGACAATAATAATAATAATAATAATAATAATAATAGAACCATGTTCGATTCTCAGTTGTCCGAATGATCACTAATTTTTTGTGACTTGCCTATTTGGTGAGCAAATTGTTCGAATCTTTAAATTGGAGATAATTGCAACCGGATTTGGAGAGCGGGCAGAGAAGAATAATATCCGGTAGTCTTATATAAGAGAAGTTTACATTTCAGTTTTAATTTATTTGAAGGCGGATATTCTGCGAAATATTCTGTTCCTCTTCCTTTTGTGATTTTTTTAAAATTCCAATTGTTTTCTCGCACATACATAAATACCAGAGACATATATAAATACATATAACCGATATACATTCATACTGTAGTTGTTGTTTCTACAGCTGCTGTAACGCTATTAGACCACACACACACACACACACACACACACACACACACACACACACTGTTTCTGATTACGACGACAACGATTATTATTATTATTATTGTCATTGTCATCATCATTTATCATCATTACGACTATCATTCGTTTTGGCGACGCTCCACATTTACGTATATTAAGAAACAGAATTTCGGATGTTTTCCTCACTGATTATCCTGGCTGTGAGGGAGGGGAGTGATATATGATATGATCCCCCACCTGTTATGGTACTTTGGTTATCGTTAACTGAGAGATGATCGACCACGGTGTTATTGCTCGGATCGAGCAAACAATACAATAAAATATGAAAGTTAATGGATGGAATAAAAGAGATCTGAGCAGAGATATAGAATAGAACAACACGAGCGCCCGTGTGTAAAATATAACAATTAATCAATTACATAACAAAATGAAATTGAACATGACATTTGAATGAGACACTTTCTCATTGAAATAGAAGTGCAAAATTTCTGCGAAATTCAATTAGCTGTTCTGTTATACCAATAAAAACGCAAAACAAATTTCATCATATAATCGAGTGTATAATCGAACTCAAATTCCCGGCATGTCAGCATAACCAGATTGCTTCCGGTCCTCTCCAAATCACTACTGGCGCCCGGCCAGTGTTTGTATTCTCTCTCTCTCTCTCTCTCTCTCTCTCTCTCTCTCTCTCTCTCTCTCTCTCTCTCCAACCTCTTCGGGTCATCAACCGTTAACTTAGTGTTGTCTGCACTCCTTCCCACTGGTAGCGCAGGTATGTTGTTTTTTTCCCACTTTGTGCCTTTTCGAGACTCTTTTTATGCAGCCGAATCTCTCTCTCCGTATCCCAAAACTTTTATTTAACGAGAGAAATTACTCGTTAATTTCCTCGGAGTCCCTCAGACTTCCCTTTCGGCAGAAAAACTTGGACTAAAGAATTTCGCAAGAGAAAGTATTTAAAACATTGAATTTCGTCTGGGAAACACACACCTCGTTTAGCCTATCAGGATTAGCTTTCTCAAACCGCCAGAATTTTAACATTCCCATCGAAGTCATAATGATTCTCTCTAGTCTACCTTTATTAATAACTATTCTGAAAAATACCATTTTATGACACCTATTTCCAAATGGCACAAATAGTCTGTGGATTATCTCTACTTTGTCGTTTTCAGTTATTGGACCTTATGTTAACATCGTCCTCTTCTGTCTCACCGTTATCCGAATGGTCTCTAATTAAAATTCACCCATGCCCCGAAACAAGAAGTTAACCATCGCAAGCTACTAATTTATTGCGAGCCTAGCCCATACGTCAATCTTAATGGTTACGTGTCACGCTGACCATGATAATATGTGCTGCAAAAATAACATCTACCGGATAAAAAAATTTGAACAACTACACTGACCTTTTTTTTTTTTTTTTTTTTTTTTTTTTTTTTTTTTTATAAAAAGACCTTGTATATCTCACGTGTTGCTCAAAGAACTTTTAATTCCCTTTATTTTGGTGTATGATTGATGAGCGTAATTTGGGTTAGAGTATACAGCTTCGCCTTACTTTAAATGTCCATCTATAAACAATAAAAAATAAAAACTGCTAGCTCCGCTTGGTCAGTTTTACTTCCTGGACTTCAAAGGTAAATTGTATCAAAAAAAGAGCTGATAACTTTGTTTTACTTTATATGTATTTTGTAATTCATTCGTTGCACTGTCAGAAGCTGGTATTGTCTAGTCTGACAAAATCCGTTTTCCCTATTTTAATAACTGCTAAAGAAAGTGTACTTCAGACTAATTCAGGCTGATATTTTTTTGAGCACATGGGAGCAACCACTTTGGTTAGCTGTCAGCTTAGATCGTGTACAGTTTCCACAAATAAAATACCCAAAGAATTTTCAACCACAGTACATGAATGCCTCCAATGTGCACGTTGCAGGTTCAGACAACTTCGCCTGTCACTCTTTCTCAAGTACATAATGTCTGTATAGCGCCCCCCTATAACCACCGAGGGAAAATTGAAGGGACTCAACTCGTAAAACACTTTCCTTGTCTCACTTCCGGTTTTTGTCGTCAATATTAGGTGTACAGGTATTTCTCTTTTTCGCACATTTTAGAATTGGAATGATAAACTCATATGATACGGATGATTCATGAATATGTATTTTAGTTGGCTGTTTCAAATATTTAAGGGGAAATATTTATTTAAAAGCTAACTTAGTATCCTTATTACTGGTCCGTCTGTAAGTAAACAAAGTAGGTGTATTTCCGTGTAGTGTTTTTGGTTCCTTTTTGTGCTATTTTTGGAAAAACTTTTTGGATGGAGGCGTGAGGTATGTTGCAAAAACATCCTTGTTTGGCGCTTTCCAGACCGAGGCTTCCCAGTCAAATCATCAACTGACGCAGTTTCCTTACCCAAACGAGGAAGTAGCTTGCATATTAATTTTCCTTCTCGACTACACGTAGCACTTAAGTGAAACACTCCGTTATAGGCTAGAAAAAAATTATAATCTTAGGTTTGTTTCTTCGTGAAAATGGACAAGAAGGCACCTGCGAGATCTTCTGTAAGTTTTTATGTTGTTTTAGTGTATCATAGCTTCATTTTGAATCGGTATTTATTGTACATTTTGATTTCCTGATGTTTGAAGACTTGGTTGCCAGGTTGCTATCTTTCATGGTACTTTAAAGAAGTTCTTCCTTTAAGATCTGGGGGCACCTTCCACAAGCAATTAAATTAACTACATGAGAAAGAATCACTGACTGATTTGCAGATGAAAAGTTAAAGTACCTTTAGAAAAAATTGTAAGATATTATTGGAGGTCTTTCTTGAAAAAAAAATCCATGTGCTCATATCTTAGCATCAGAGTATTCATTTTCGCTAGCCAAGATTCCGATGTGATATCCCTATCTACACCTTGGCGGATCGAACAGATATATTGGTGCTTTGTCCTAGTGACATCTATTGGATTTCATGAGTTTTCTCCCTTAGTATGTAATGACAGCTAACCAATAGTATGGTGCACTGTGCGTCAGCCGAAAATGGTGGGGGCAATTGATGTAAAACAGATTCTTTTTAAGTTTAACATCGAAAGTTTGACCACCGGTATATACCATAGGGAAGCCATTACAGGTGTATTTGAGTGAAAGGTATTTGTACAAACACAGACCGGTACAGGAAATTTGCTTATTTATCAGTCTATGCAAATTGTGTGCTCCCCTTGTCTCGATCATGTAGGAACAATGTTTTGATTCGGTGCAGTGGCTTGCTGCTGCATCCAATAAAATTCACAGACCTCGCAAAGAAATATATGCTTGATACACCAAGGTGTAGATAGGGTTATCGCAGCTAGCAAAGATGCAGAGTATCTTGTTTTTATGAAATATTTTATTGAAAACAATAATATGAATTAAGTTTTAATTGTTGCACCACACCTAACCAGAAACCTTTAGCACTGTCCCTAGAGTTAGGTCCAAATATTCAGAACAATAGATATATGTAAAAATAATTTTCATTTGTATTGTAGCATATGTGGTTTCCTTCTTAAGCAACTTAGGTAACAACTTAGGACATAAAGAAAGTTCACTTTAGAAATTTGTACATGAAAGTTAGAGCCGTATTTTTATTTAAAAACAAAAATTCTAAGTGTCAAATACTTGTGTATTTATGGTTCTTGTCGACTACCAGTTCATGTTAGGGTTCTCAAAAAGTGTAAATGATTTGAATTTGAATTAATTTGTTGTTGTTTAGGCCTGTAGTTGCTTTCAAGTATATTTGAAAAGCAACACTCAACATTGACTCGCAAAACACATTTAGTCAAAAAGTGGACATTAATCACAAAGGATCCATTTGGTTTACATTACTTTGTAGGGGAACCATGTACTGAGTTTGTACATGGACAGAATGCTGTCAGGAAGGTGAAATAATCATGGACCATTATTTTATTGCATGTGGAAGGCTAAGTAAATATAACATTTGCATTCAGACCATGTATAATTTTGACTTAACATTATTTTGAAATCCACCTGTTTGGGAAAATACAGATAGTCATTGTTGCACATTGCATTGGAATCTCTTGATCAACAGTGCATCTTAAAATGATTATCACTACCAGGATCATTGGTATAAAATTCAAGAAGAAATGCTCAAACTGACAAAATCACTCAGGTAAATATAATACAATGCCATAAAAGCAGATGACAAGAACTAATTCAAAAAGGTAAAGACCTTTGTTTTAATCAGGGCATTATTAGAAATAACCTACATGGCAAGCTAAGTAGCTTCTCGTGGGTCGGTGGTTCTTTCCGGGGATTTCCCGGTTTCTTCCTCCACCATTAATACTGGCCGCCATGTATAGCCTATCGTGTGCTGAAAAATGGCGTTAAGCCCCACAACAACAACAACAACAACAACATGGCAAGCTATACATAATTACATGATTTAGGTGGTATTTTTGTTTAAGGAAGTAAACACATTTTTTAATGTTTAAATATTGAGTGCTGATTTTGAGAAGTGAAGTCATGCTTGTATTATTGATGAGAACGGGTTGGACATCAGGTAAAGATGAAAGTAATATAGACCAGATTTAAAACACTCAGTTGAGAAACGTGCATCAAATGGATATCTTGGAATCAAAGATTCTCACAACCAGTTAAAATTAATACTGAAAACAAATATACACATGTGTGATAGGTGGGATGATATAATCTCACATTAGCTTTACTAAGGTCTTTGATACTGTTTTTTTTTTCTTATTCAGTTATTTATTTGATGTTACCTAGATTGGGAATACAAGTAGTTATTGATTTGAGATAAACAGCCTCATGATTAACTAAAGCTAAATTCTAGACTATTAGGTTACTGTTACAACCACTACCAATATGACACATCCTTCTACCAAAAGTGCTTACACCATTGCTTGTTGCCTGATGCCAGTGAGTCAGCACAAGCTCCTGAATGATTTGATTTTGCTTTTTTTCTGAATGAATAGGCATAATGTGATGGAGCTTGCATTAAAAAAAAGACTTTTTAGGACTAGTGGATGACCTTAAATGAAAATGGTGCTAATATGACATCCAATATGGCTACCATGTTGGACATCTTAAAATCTTGTTATTGCTACTGGTTCTGAATGGATGGCCATATGAATATAGAAATTTCACTAAAATACTTCTTAGGATGTGTTGATGGTCTTAAATAAGAATGGTACCAATATGACACCCAGTATGGCTATCATGTTGGCCATCTTAAAAATTTTGTTATTACTTATGCTTCTGAATGGATGGCTACATGGATATGGCATTTTCACTGAAGGTCTTTGTATAAATTGTCAAAAATGAAAATGATGCCTACCAGTTACGCGATATCTAATATAGCCACCATTTTGTTATCGCCATTTATCCTGAATTGATGGTCTTGTTAAAATGTACTTTTCACTAAAAGACCTCAAAATGGCATTGTTTTAATGAAAATGGTTCAGATCCAGCAGCTAATATAGCTATTGGTATGTTGAAAAGCTCTGGTGTAGAGATTCGTTATTTTGTTTAACGAAAAAAGACATTGACGTGCTAATGATAATGGAGACAATTTCATGTTTTACATTAGGATTTGCTAAATGGAATATACTAATTGCTGTAAATATTTGTCAACACTTAGTTCACATTTAGCTTTTAATGAAACACACTGATACATACTATTTTAATATGATTGGAAAGATTTATACTTAATGATTTGGATGTAAGTACAAAAATGCCAAAGTTCCTTTAGGAATTTCAGTTTGATGCACATTGTATTGAAAATAGGTCAGATCCAACTGCAAACTGCATAGACCCAGATCTGACATCAGATAATGCACCAGCTGATTTGGGCTTATGCAGTTTGTTGCAAGTAATCAGTAGAAAAAACAACATGGACTCTGATCTGCTTCCACATTATGTGAGGGCATATCAGGGTCTGTGTTGTTTGCAGTTTGATCCAATTTACAAGTGAATATATATGACAGTACGGTAAATAGTGTAAAAATTCAAACACAGAAAATATTTGGGACTAACAATTTTAATTTCCTTGTAATTTGAATTTCTGCTTTTTCTGTGTGTAAAAGAATGATTTTTTTAAAAAATGAAAAAAGACATAATACATTGGTAAATACAAAGTTTTGTTTCTGATGGAAGCCTCAAAATCTGTTAAGACCTTTCTTTTCATTAGGACAGTAAACATGGCTTAATAATGTTTTATGTCCTGTTATATTTCCAAAAAGTTTTAAAAGTTTGACCTCCCTTGCAAACACATACCACATAATAGTGAACATGTACAATATTATAGGTAAAGAAAGAGAGAGAGGATAGGATAAATATACTTTTAATTGAATGGTCTGAGATCTTTGAAATATTTTAGTCTGTGTGTATGTATGTATGTGTGTGTGTGGACTGCTCTGGTGGTCTAGTGGTTATAGCATCTGCATCGGATGTGGAAGGTCGTGGGTTTGAATCCCATTTGAGTCATACAAAAGACTTATAAAAATGGTACTAACATCTGCCTTGCTAGGCACTCAGCATTAAGAGGTTAGTGTTAGGACTGGTTGGCCTGGAGTCCGGATAATGTGACTGGGTGGGACATCATGCTACATGTCTGCGGCATGATGGCCCAGTGCTAGACATCACTATAAACTGCTACACTGCAGACATTGTAGTGATATGACTGAAAAATCATTAAAGCTATGTTAAAAATCCAAATCACACGTGTGTGTCTGTGCAAGTGAGAGAAAGAGACATATATCACAAAAAGAATAAACAATAACTACACATTTCCAGTATGTATTTATGTCTTACAATTTGAGTCCAGCTGCTGTATTACAGTTTTATTAGCTTTTTGGAGATTAAGAGGCAGGAAACTTCAAGACCTTGTGGTAATGTGGACCTCTTTTTTGTTCCACTAATTCAGCACTTCAGTTTTCCTCCATGCAGAGGATATGGCTGACTGTCTTGCAGTAACTTTTTTACACTCTTCAAGAGAAATTTTCAAAATCAGTTCATATATGTTAACAAAATGTCAGGCGATCAGTAAGTGACATATAAAACAGATTTAAATTAAACATCATGGATTCTGCAGTTTTTTTTACAGTATTTTAATGCTGAGAGTTGTTGATCTTTTGATTTAAGTCGAGTTGTCTGGCAAATTCAAATTTTCTTTAATAAAATGAACTCATGTGCAAAAAGTTTAGTACATAAATGAATTATGATTTTTATGTGTGCTGATAATTAAAGTGTATGAAAAATTATGTGAGGGGTTAATGAATATGTTTCTAAAATCAGTTCCATCACTTTTTAAAGTCACAGATTTAAAAAAAAAACAAACTTTAGGAGCAGAAAAAAAAGAATTATCATATTCAGAAGGTATGGAGATAAAGTTAAAATTTAAATGAAACCAAAAGATAGTAATTATTATGGTAAATAAGATTTATGTTGTCTAAGTTTTTGATTTGTCTTGAATGTAATGATTTTATACCTGCTTATGGGCAGCATCTTTACATCTGCACCCACAGCGATTCTTATCAGGACACCAAGTTTCTTCAGACAGAGAGTACATCACTTCCGTTGTCAAAGGTCTACATGAAGTTCTGTAATTTTGTTGATATCAACATTGAATGAAGGGCTGGAGAGTGAAATTTAAAATTTTGGGAGTTTAGTTTCTGCTATATTTTCCCTAGACAGACATCTGCTCTGAGATTTTCCAAATTCTTGATGCTGATACAATCTGTGAAGGCCAAGACTAAAATTTCTTGCATATCATACAGTATATACAGGTTATTGCACATCATTCATTATATACAGGTTATTGCACATCATTCATTATATACAGGTTATTGCACAGCATACATTTTATACATTACAACATACAGTGTATACAAGTTAAAACATTACTTCCTACATTGGGTTCCTTTATATTTCCGTCATTTTTCTACATTAAAACCAATGCATTAGTTACAAGTTCATATTCACCAAAACTATCGTATGTTTGACACAAACCAGGCTCAACGGTCAATATAAAATTTTTAATCTTTCAGAAAAGTAGCACTATAAGCATGCCATTCATAAAGAAGTCAAACAGCAGTACGAGCAGCGAAAAGGAGAAGGAGAAGGAGAAGGCCATGGATATATCAGCCCCATTCTTGGTTAAACACAACTTCCATGTTGGGTTTGATGCCATAAAGGGGGATTTTGTGGGACTTCCACCAGCATGGTCAGCTCTATTGCAGGGATCACAGATATCGTGAGTAACTTAGAGAACAGTTGGACATTGCTGACTTCAAATAGCTTGTTTGTTTTTTTAAACACATTTTAATGGCAAGGTCAGATTACAGATGGAAGTCTGACAGACATGTGAGGCCATATGTAGATTTTATAGGATTTCAGTGCTTTCTCACAAGTAATTTATTTCATTAAGTATATTTGCAAACCTGAGCTATGGTGATAAGTAAATGAGTTGAGGTTTGTATGTGATCATGTGTTTCATTAGTTAGATCAAAGACCAGTAAACTCAGTGTACACCTGAACATGCATATTAGACTTATCCACTTAACCTTTGACCTCACCATCAAATTGTTGTTGAATAGTACCTTCGCCGTGGAAATATTTTTTCTGTTTGTTCAGAGACGGGGAAGGTGTGGCATTCAGAGGGTTAAAACTCATTGGCTATTATTCCATACATCTGTCACAAATCAATTTTTGCATGATCGCACATACAAACTATTAAAAATAGTAATGGAAATTTGACATATTATCATGGTTATAAGTGAAACTACCTGGTAGAATTTTCAGGCCAGTAAAGCATTTTTTTGAATATTTTTGTATACATCTTGGAACTTTTGTGACTTCTCTAAAACCTTACTTGCAGGATTAAGTGAAAACCACTTTGAGAAAGACTAGTGAAATTTGGTTCGCCTGATTTTTGTTTATACGTGTATGACCTTATTAGATTTCATAGTTTAATTTTCACACTTTTTAACTTTTGGGACATTTTTGTCAAAACCTTGCTACACCTCTACTCAATAATTCGCACACATCAGGGTCCAGAAACACAGACTGCACTATACGTAAGAGCATGAGTTACCAAGGGACCTAAAAAAAAATCCGCTTGACATCCAAGGAACAGCGGGGTTGGGGAGCAGGAACTGGGTTTTTTAATGATTGAATCCTTGTTTTATAATCGCATCGAGAATAACTGTCAGTAAAACACTTTTTCTGATGAAGTTGTTTGTTATTCACTATAAATTAAATTTATTTTCAAAATGTCCAACATCTGAAAGATCGATAACATGATTCCAACTGGTTTCAACAATCAACGTGATAACACAAAAACATTCATGTATTATGTCATTGCATTTTGTTTTGTTGACTAGTCTGGTTCCCAGAGTGATGTTTAATAGTATTTTGTGAAACAAGGAGACTACAAAGCAGGCAACCAGACTAACTGTTGATACACTACCAAACAAGATTCCTTTGTTTTCAAAAACATGCAACATTTATTTTGTGAGACAATTGTCTATGTTGAAACTCAATTTTTGTATTGTTCAATTTGTAAAATGTTGATGCCGTGATTTCATTGCAAGTAATAATGAAACTTCTTATCATCCTTGAGGATATCTCTACATGCAAATTCAGGAATTCTCTGAAACTCATTTTCCCCACAATAGTCCATATATGTGAAACAAAGCTCTTTATTTTACGAAATACTCATTTAACTTGATTGCCTTGCTGTCTTTAATCACAGTTATGATTGAGTAGGTGAATTTAAGGTAGTTTAATTAGATTGCATACACAATAACATTTATAACAGTGTTCGATTGATAAACTGAAATGAGTTATCTGACATACAATCAGGGCTGCTGGTTCTTAAGCATGCAGGATTTGCATGCCTTTTAACTTTTTTTTATTCCACCTCCTTTATTCAATTCAAAAGATGTAATTAATATGATAATAGAAAAGGATGTCTGCTTTTTATTAGTGCAACAATACAACAAATGCTTCCACAAGTCCAATACCAAAACACGGTGGGTACTTAATTATGTTCTCAGAGAAACACTTGTGGACATAGTTGTTACACTAGATTGAACATTTCACGTTTACAAGAGGACACACTGCATTTATGATGATTACACTTAAAAGGAACTAAAATATAGAACTAGAACACAAATTAGAATTGATAAAAAAATTATTTAATTGGTATTTATTTTATTAAAATACTACCCCCACTAGGCATGACAATTTAATTGATTGAAATGTTCTTGAATATTATTAATTGCGGTGTACTAAGAATGTCGTTTGGAAAGAAAATGTAACAAATTATGTGACTTCTCATTAAAAGTTCATAATTTCAAACTGTTGACTAAAATTTTCAGGTCCTATCTACCATTTTTGATGATAAAACGAGTGATATCTCAAAATTTCCGTTACCAAATGGGATCCACGCCTGACCCCGCATTATAAGCTGGTTCGAGAGTTATCAGGGCGCGAGTTATCAAGGGAGTGGTGTAGTTTTATTAAGTACAAACCAATTGAGATAGACAAATGAAGTTGGTCTGAATGTTTGTATGTATATGACCTGATTATATTTTCATGCCATTGTAGTAATTTTTCACATTTATAAAAAAAAAATTCCTTTTATTTTACACTTAAATCTATTTGGTTTGCATTGATCTAATATCATATATGTTGTACAAACACAAATCTAGTTAAAATTTAAAGCCAGTTCCTGAAATAGCATTAACTTTCCTATGGAGCACTGATTAAGGACATATGCTGACTTTTTCTTCCCTTCATGTGGGTGTTAATCTTGTCAATTTCAGCAGTTTGTAGTGTTCCATGGAAAAGTGAGTGATCTGGAATTTTTACATAGTTTTAACACGTTCAGTCGTATCATTATGATATCTGCAGTGTGGCAGCCACAGACATTTAGGGTCATGTTTTACCCAGTCACATTATCCTAACACTAACCTCTGAAAGATGAGCGCCTAGTGAGGCATCTGCTAGTACCTTTTTTGTAAGTTGTTGGTATGACTCGACAGGGATTCGTACCTGTGACCTTCCACATCCAAGGTGGATGCTCTAACCACTTAGGCCATCTGTACTGTCTCCATGGAACAATTGCTGCCCTTGCTCTGTAGGAAGATATCAGTCATGACAGGTTAAATGGATGATATGGACAATATAGACAGCTGAAACAGCATGCATTTTGGATGAGTGCTTCATCATCACAAAGCTAACACTATTTATGCCAAGGGTATGCATGGAACTCTAATAGACCATAATAACATAGTAATGCTAGATTAGCAAGTCTGACATTAACTAACGTGGGCACGTGAGAAATCCTGCCAGTAGCTTCTCGTGGGTCGGTGGTTCTTCCCGGGGTTTTCCAGGGTTCTTCCTCCACCAATTATACTGGCCGCCATGTATAGCCTATCTTGTGCTGAAAAATGGCGTTAAACCCTACAACAACAACAACAACAACAACAACTGACATTAACTTTAGAAGTATGCAACACCATGAAAAAAAGTTTAGACCCATTTAGAAGAAACATTCTTCCATTGACTTTATCATTCAGTTTTGGATTAAATTACAGATTAAGAGGGAAGTGAATAAATGCAGGATTTCAAAATGACATTCATCAAGTGAAATGATAGGAAAAATATCATGCCAGGCAGAGCACTTATACTGTTTTGCAAAGAATCATCAGGTGGTCCATATTTTTCCATGCTAAATTTAACACAGTACTAATAAAGATTATATAAATATAGCATTAAGCCTAAATAGATTTATTCTGATTAAATTCAAGATCACTGACATAACAATGATCTGACAGGAGGCAGTCATATTTGATCATTGCATTTTGTATTTGCAAAATTTATTAGTAAATGTTGTGTTCCAAATAATGTTGTTCGCTCTCAGAAAAGTAGAAGCTGTTATTTGGTGTGTGGAAAGGTTAAAAAAAAACAAACCATGAACTTGTATAAATACCTATCAGGTATATTTATAATAAGTAGGTGTCAGATTGAATTTGGATTGAAGTAGATTATGCCACATTGGATCATTTTCTGCACAACAGTAATTCATTTTGACATTGCAGGAACAATGTGAAGAGTTTGTATTGTGGCTGTTCGGTTTTGTAAAAGTTATGATTACTTTGCAGTTTGAAATGATGTGGTCATTAAATAATGACATCATTAATATGCCATACCTTGTTACTTACAAGTATTGTGACACTGAAGACTTTGAGAAATTGGACATAAGATGACATGGAGAAATTGGACATACACTGTATGATGACATGGAGAAATTGAACATAAAATGACATGGTTGCAACTTCTGTCTCTTGTTAAATAATCAAAGAAAAAAAAACCTCATACAATTTAAATAATAAAAGTAATATTCCATGAAGTAAAGTGCTAGATCTGGAACACTGTGCCCAACTGAAAGAATTCTCTTGGCAGCAAGCACTTGTCTGTATGTCTTTGATAAAAGAAATCTGTCATCTTTAATCTGTGCAAATCTGATGAAAATTGTCAAATATTTATTTAGCTATTACTTGACTGACAATTATGACAGTACTTTTTTTCCTCAGTTTTTAACCTAGTGACTGTTTTTTTCCTCAGTTTTTAACCTAGTGACAGATTTTCAACTATGTGTTGAGTAAGAAAGTGCAGAACAACATATACATTTTTAAGTGATTTTGGGTTGCTTGGACCTTTAGCTATGTAAAAGTATGATTTACTCAAAAGTTACACAGATACTCCAACAGGTCATGTGCAGTCACCATAGAATTCCAAAATGTGTTATACTTGCATTATTTCATCATATATTTAGAAGAGAGGTAGTGATTGGCACAGCTTGTTTGATAATATTATTATCTTACCTATAAACTGAATCTTTGGAATAATATTACTACATGTTTGAAGTTTTCATCTTGATATGGTAGGAGTTTCTGCCTCCCCTTAGAAGATAGCTAGGTCAACATAATATATTTCACATGTGAGATACATTAGGATTTCCTGTCTCTCCTACCGAATAAGAAAGCTAGGTCATCTGCATATTGTGCACATGTGGGATACAATTGGGATGTCCTCTGCCTTTTCCATTGCTTGCTATAAATGTCTCAGATTTATATATTGTCCATTTTGAACTGCCCTCATACCCATGTTGATATTGCATCAGATTCTTTATTGATGTGATATTGATGTATCATCACTAACAGTAACCTAAGTAATTGCTTGGAACACACATTGCTAATAGCAGCAGAAGTATTTGTTTGGAGCACACATCACTAATAGCAACATAAGTAATTGTTTGGAGTACACATTGCTAATAGCAACATAAGTAATTGTTTGGGGCTATTGAAACTGAATGATTCTCAAATTCCTTTCAGTAAATGTAGCAGGAATAACAAAAAATTAAAACTGCAGGTATTTATTGACGGTTGATTGTTATTTTCAACACCTGTCATTTTATTGGAAATTATTCTTCTCACATCTAGCTTCATGTTTGTCAGACAGAACTTACCAATTTGAGAAGTACAGTTACCTTCAAATCTTTGAACAGACTTGGAGATAATCATAGTGATGCTTCCCATGTTGAGATGTTTTGTTGGACAATGTTCATTTGTTGGGCTTAATGCCATTTTTCAACACGTCATAGACTATATATTGTGGCAAGTATATTTGGTGGAGGAAGAACATGGGAAGAACCACCAATCACGGGAAATTCCTAGTAAGCTTTTTGACATACCCACACTGGTCGAGCTGAGACTTGAACTCACATGTATAGAGTTGAGATGTGTGAGTGATCTCTAAGGACAAGAGCCTTAGACCACCTGGGGCCCCTTTGTCAGACAAACATACAGCTAGATGTGTGAAGAAGTTACTCATTTGATGTTGGAAATAGGCAGGGATGTTCCATTAGATGTGAGACAGAGTTCTGCAGAACTCTGATGTTAATAACTTGCACAAATTTCAGAAAAGAAGAGCAGATAAAGAATCCTGATGCAGTCCTCAATTCACTGAGGACATTCACCAAATCCATCAAGAAAAAGAAGCCATCCAAGTATATCAAAATTGGCACCGATATAACGGAATCTGATGATGACCTTGATGATGAAAATAGGTCCTCCCGTAAATCAACTTCATCAGGCAAAGAACCAGAATTTGACAGTGTGCAACACAGTGAAAAGTCAAATGGGGAAGTCTTCTCAAAATCAGGGGATACACCTGCCATAAATGAGCCCAAGAAAGACGTAAGATCTTGTTCTTTTATTTGCTTATGTTTCATACAAATATCTTCCAAGATCAAGAGTTACATAGAAGATAATACATGTTTTGCACAGCAGTTATTTTAGCTTGACTGTGTGAAGCAGAGGAGTATTATTGTAGCTATTGCTGTGCATTATCATCAGCACATATAAAAGCATTATACAAATGCACAATCTCACTGCATCTCAACCATTCTTTCTTCCTTGGTCTAGGCAACAGATTGAAGTGGGTTTTGTAGCACCTAAACCTAAGGATGGGGCTAATTGGGCTAAGGTTATGTACACATTTTTGATGTTCTTTTGGCATTCAGCTCAAGTTTTTTACACACTGTATGAATACTGTTATATCTGAAATATATATGAAATTTGGTGATGGGATGCATCTTGGTGAGTAATGCACAAATGTAGGTCACTGTGACCCATATATCTTGCTCAACTGACTTTTAATTTTGTGTTTTATTTTTCTTCTCAAGCACAGTTCATGCTAGAGTTGTCAAAATGTATGATTGCATACATCTTTATTGCTACCACACTCCTTCAACAAAAGAAAGTCAATATGACCTACATTTTACAGTTTACTGGTTTAAGTTGAGTTTTTGCAGTTTAGCTCATGACCACTGGGATTTTTTCATCAAGTATACATACTGTTATACCCAGAGGTATGAAACTTGGTGAGAGGGATGAGGAATATGCCTCTTTACTGAAGTATGTTACAGTGACCACATTTCATGCTTAGCTGAAATTTGGTAAATTTTGTGATTGAATTTCATGCTTAATTATTGTATAGGAATTTTATACATCTCATTTAGTACCACACCCATGAAAAGGTCACTGTGACCTACATTTAACATCCTGGCTTAGTTTATGTTTTTGCAATTAGCTCATGACCATGTAGGTTTCTTGCGTGCAATATACATACTGTTCTATCTTGAATCATAAAACTTGGTGATGGGATGCATCTTGATGAACACTGCTCCTTCATTGAATAAGTAGATCATTATGGCCCATATTGTACACTTCACTTACTTGGATTAAATTTTGTATTTGATTGTGATTTCTTAGGCACTGTTGTGCTAAAATCTAGATTGATGATGATAATGTATATAGGGTCAAACCCTTACATTAAAATAAATTCCTCATGACCTGCATTTCACCATTACTGGTGTTAATCTTTGAGTTGAAATGGATAACTGAACAGTATTGAATATTCAAAATGAAAATTTGTCTGTAGAATATTTGTTTCTTCACCTGCAACTAGACCTATCAGTTGGCTGTACTGACCATTGATAGTTTTAGTGCTGCTTGACAGCCTTTTGTTAAAGAACCAAGCAAGGCAAAATGTAAAGTGTACAACATTGAATTAGTTTACAAAGAAGCAACTTCAAGGCAGTTATATCACCTGAAATTCAAACTCCAACTCACAAGGTAATCATAATATGAAAATTCATTACAGTTTCTTTTCATTGTCATTTAGGTACTCTTGAAAAGATGAGTAGTATGGCATGTTCATAAATAACACTGTATAAACAGGAGTTGTGTCCAAGTCATCAAAGGCTGTACATATCAGTCAGTGTATCTAAAATTATTTAAGATATTTTCTGCACATTTAGTCATCGACTGAGTGTATGAATTGTCTTCAATATTTTGCACTCTGGACAAGTTACATTGGAATTTAATTTATGTGATTTCCTTTGTGAATAAATCACTTCCTTGAGAATATTTGTGAGATAGTCGCGATATTTAATCATACAAGAACTGTAGTTATTGCCCTTCTTTTCCTGTAGTCTTGTCTTCAGTACTTAGATTTTTCATGTCAGTAATACCTAATTATTAAACTTTACCTTTTTACAATGGAAAGACCTCGTCCATGCTAGGCGCACCAACTACCTGTTCTTGAGATTTCATAGAATATGTGCATCAACCCAGTCTGTCCTCCATCATTGGCCCATGCACTACAGCACGTCCTCATTCTTTTCTGGATGAACATTGAGTCAGCATGTGGATAAAATGCTGATGAAGAGACAAAATATTTACAGGTGACGGTGTATGTAAATATCAGGTCTTGAGATTGCTATGAGTCTACACTCTTAAAATAAGTAACAGAGAAGAATGAAGACAACAAGCTTTGTAAAATTTAACAAATAATTTATTTCCCTAGAATACAAAGTGAAAAATGAGAAAAATGAACTTATGGTATTGTGAATTTAATCCAAAAATATCCAAGAATTAAAGACACAAATCCTAGTAATAAAATGTCCTGAATAAAACTCAGTTCAAGTCCCAAAGAGATCCAGAATTGAAGGCAGTGACGTGTCTGTTATAGACTACGAAGTACTTATGTGTCAACAGTCTCTTGTTGAATCACAGAAATATTCCAGGTTTGAATTCAGTATAAATTCCAGTGAATGTCTTGATCCAAGAATTTTGTCAGAGCACTTTTGTATTTCCAGTGAAAATAATCACATAAATTCAATAATTTGAAGAAATAAAATTCAGCCCAAGCTGGTCACAACATAATACAACTTAAAGTGCTAGATGTTAAAGCACAACTGGTAAAATCCTCACAGTCACAGGATTATATAATTCACTGTTTGACCTCAGGTCACAAATTAGCATTTACTAAACACAACCATTACCTAATGGAAAATAACTTTCTAGAATGATCTAATGAGCCTTATTTACTTAAAACACAGTAACCTATTAAATTCACTTGGGAATCTCCAAAACCCTGACCCTGATCAACATGTTTATGCCTTCTTGTTTACTTGAATAATAATTCGGTCGATGAACTCATACACATAGAGAATAATGAAGCTATTATTTGTCGTTTACATAAATGAAATTTTAAAAAAATTGAAAAAGTCAATCAGGTCAAGCAGAAATGAACTTAATTTTGGACAAGGTCAAGTCCAGCAAACAATGTTACATTACAATAACATGTATTGAAATAAAAAAAATTTAAAACTAACAGTCAAACAATTAAATATACATAACAATTCCCCTCGTAAAGAAAAAGGAAGATTTATACAATAAAGCTTTCTTTTTGCTGTAAGTCAAATATACATGCAGGAAAAAATAACATAAGATAAAATCTTATGAATGACACAAAGTATACATGAAACAATATATTTTTATACACGTGAAAGTGCATCTGCTATTAAATTGTCTTTTCCCTTGATGTCCCTGATGTCAATATTATATTCCTGCAACAACAAACTCCACCTTAATATAATCTCTGATTTTTGTTTTTCATCTTGCCAATGAAAGTAAGGGGGTTGTGATCACTAAACACAATAATTGAAGGAAATGAACTAATCTAAACTTCAAAGTGTTGTAATGCCAATATCAAAGCCAAACATTCATTCTTGATTGTGGAATAATTTCTCTGGTGCTTATTT
Source organism: Megalonaias nervosa (assembly GCA_016617855.1). NCBI lineage: Eukaryota > Metazoa > Mollusca > Bivalvia > Unionida > Unionidae > Megalonaias > Megalonaias nervosa. Next base: position 20,462 of record JAECUM010090649.1, read on the forward strand.
AATTTCTTACAAAAATAGCACACTGGATGATCAACACCTTTTTTATCTTCTTGAATCAACACTGCTCCAACCCCAACATTACTTGCATCAACAAGACAGTATAAATGATTGGCTGAAATTTGGAGCTGTAAGAATTGGTGCACTCTTAAGTATGACCTTTAACTTATCAAAGCCTCCTGACATTTTTCAAACCAATGAAACTTGATTTTCTTGCTCAATAAATTTGTCAGGGGTTCAGCAGTTATGGAAAAATTGGAACAAAATTTCCAATAGTATTCAGCCATACCCAAAAATTGCATCAGTTGCTTTTTACTGATAGGCACAGGGAATTCAGAGAAAGCCTTGACCTTAGCATTGGTAGGTATAACTTGTTCATGTCTCATGATATATCCTAGAAATGTTACAAATGCATGGCAAAACTCACTTTTGGATAAACTGATTGTCAAACTTGCATCAGTGAGTCTGTCAAAGAATTTCCAAATTGTCGCTAAATGTTCTTTCCAGGTGTCATTGTAGATGATGACATCATTGCTGTAAGCATCACAATTATCTAGACCAGATGTAATCATGTTCATTAAATGCTGAAAAGTACTTGGCAACCCCTTCATCCCAAATGGCATCACTTTATATTGATAAAGTCCATCCGGAGTCATGAATACCGAAATTTCCTTTGCTCTTTCCGTCAGTGGAATTTGCCAGAATTCTTTCAGAAGGTCTAACTTGGTGACATACTTCCATTTCCAATTTTATCAATGATAGATTGATCAGAAATCCTTATCTCTTCCTATGTGTACCGATTGCAAGAAGAAAGGACACGTTATTTCTGATTGCTACAAATTGAAAAATAAGCATCAGAATCAAGACAGACCTATTCCAAATGCTCTATTTCTAAGAGGTCAAGGTCACAGTCATGTATTGAAAGCAATACATTTGTTGGGTCTAATAAACCCCAGTCTGATTTTATTATGAAGAATTATGAACCATTCTTGTCGAAGAGTTCTATATCACTCATGGGTGATTCGGCCAGTCCTATCCCTATTAAAATTTTAAGGGACACAGGAGCTTCTCAGAGTCTTTTATTATCAGGTACTTTGCCTTTTTCTTAAAAGTCTTCTTCTAATGAGAGTGTTCTTATTCAGGGAGTAGAGTGCGGCTTTGTTAATGTTCGTCTCCATTGTGTAAATTTGTCATCAGACTTAGTCTCAGGACTTGTGACAGTCGGAATAGTGTCTTCTTTACCCATTGAGGGCATTCATTTATTACTAAGCAATGACCTAGCTGGAGATAAGGTTGTGGTTAATCCACTTGTAACTGACAAGCCTTGTTTGGGTCAGGAAGTCGATCCTATTTGAAAAAGAATTCTCTGATTTATACCCAGCTTGTGCAGTTACTAGAGCTATTTCAAAGAAAGCTCTTGAGAATGATGTTGATCAGGAAAGTATTCCTTTAGCTGACACATGTATTGATCAGGCTTTTGATGCGATCCTTTTCACTCATTGTTTGGATCAATCAAAAGGTATTGATCACAGTGATCCTCTTTTAACTACTCATTCTCTTTATTCTAATCAGGGTGACAAACGACAATCACTTGTCATTGAACAAGAAAAAGATCCTAAGATCTCCTGTTTGTTTCAAAGGGCCATTAGTGAAACTGAGCCACAAAAGTACCTGTTTGTTATTTCATTAAAAATGGAATTCTTATGAGTAAATGGAGACCACCCGAGGTACCTGCTGGTGATGAGTGGTCTGTGAAATTGTAGTTCAAAAATCATACAGGCAGGAAATTCTTAGTCTGGCCCATGAAACTCCTTTGACTGGTCATTTAGGGATTAATAAGACTTATCACAAGATCTTGAATCACTTCAATTGGCCAAAAATTAAAAGTGATGTTTGTAAATACTGCAGATCTTGTCATACTTGTCAAATGGTAGGAAAACCCAATCAGAAGATACCTAAGGCTCATCTGCAGCCTATTCGTGCATTTGACAAACCATTTAGCAGAATAATGGTAGATTGTGTCTGACCCTTACCTAAGACCGAGTCAGGTAACCAATACTTGTTAACTATAATGTGTGCATCAACAAGATTCCCAGAGGCAATTCCTTTGAGGAATATTAAAACGAAAACAATAGTAAAAGCTGTGATAAAGTTTTTTTTTTTACTCATTTTGTCCTTCCCACATCTGTCCAATCTGATCAAGGGTCAAATTTTATGTCTGGAATTTTCCAGCAAGTTATGTACAAATTAGGCATCCAACAATTCAGATCTTCTGCCTGTCACCCTGAGAGCCAAGGGGCTTTAGAAAGATTTCATCAAACTTTGAAAAATATGATTCGGTTGTATTGTTTTGATACGGGTAAAGATTGGGATGAAGGCATTCATTTACTTTTGTTTGCTGTTCGGGAATCAGTTCAAGAATCTTTAGGATTCAATATCTTTGAACTAGTGTTTGGACATACTGTGCGTGGACCATTGAAGTTGCTAAAAGAGAAACTTCTTTCTAATGAAGATTCCGAAATCAATCTTCTCAATTATGTTTCCAGTTTTAAGTATAAGTTGTCACAGGTCTGTGAGGTTTCAGGAACGAATCTGCACTCTACTCCGTAAAAAATGAAATTAAGGTATGATAAAAATGCAAGGGAAAGGAGTTTTCAGTCTGTTGATAGAGTTCTGGCTCTCTTGCCCATAACCACAAAATCCACTTCAGGCCAAGTATTATGGTCCTTACACAGTTGAAAAGAAAGTAAATGATTTAAATTATATCATAATTACTCCTGGGAGGTGAAAACAAAAACAACTTTGCCGCATAAATATGTTAAAGGAGTATGTTGAGAGATAGCCAAGTTAATCATGCAATTAATTTAGTTGTACCTGTCCCACTCGTTGAGGATTTAAGCGAAGGACTGCAATCGGACTCTATTGATTTTGGAGTAACAAATCTTCCGAATTCAGAAATTATGAATAACCTGGACCAAAACCTTTCACATTTGCAACAAGAAGAAAAGAATGAACTTAAACAGTTATTACTTAAATATGAGCACTTATTTCCAGATGTTCCAACAAGAACAAACAAAACCTACCATGACGTTGAAATTGTAAATTCCACACCTGTGAAACAACACCCATACAGGATGAACCCTCTCAAACAGGAATGCTTGAAAAAAGAATTTCAGTATTTCCTGGAGAATGATTTCATAGAGCTGAGTAAAAGTGACTGGAGTTCACCATGTATACTTGTTCCGAAACCAGATAATACTTTCCGCATGTGCACTGATTATAGAAAGGTGAACAGTGTGACTAAAACAGATTCATTTCCATTACCCAGAATTGATGACTGCATTGATAAAATTGGAAATGCAAAGTATGTCACCAAATTTGACCTTCTGAAAGGATATTGGCAAATTCCACTGATGGAAAGGGCAAAGGAAATTTCAGCATTTGTGACTCCAGATGGACTTTATCCATATAAAGTGATGCTGTTTGGGATGAAATGTTTGCCTAGTACATTTCAGCATTTAATGAACATGATTACATCTGGTCTAGATAATTGTGATGCCTACATCGATGATGTCATCATCTACAATGAAACCTGGAAAAAACGTTAACGACAATTCGGAAATTCTTTGACAGACTCACTGATGCAATTTGACAATTAATTTATACAAAAGTGAGTTTTGCCATGCTTTTGTAACATTTCTAGGACATGTCGTGGGACATGGGCAAGTTAAACCAATAGATGCTATGGTCAATGCTATCTCTGAATTCCCTGTGCCTGTCAGTAAAAAGCAACTGATGTGATTTTTAGGTATGGCTGGATACTATCGGAAATTTTGTTCCAATTTTTGTATTATTGCTGAACCCCTGACAAATTTATTGAGCAAGAAAATCAAGTTTCTTTGGACCGAAAAATGTCAGGAGGCTTTGATAAGTTACAGGCCATACTGGAGAGTGCACAAGTTCTTACAGCTCCAGATTTCAGCCAATCATTTAAACTGTCTGTTGATGCAAGTGATGTTGGGGTTGGAGCAGTATTGATTCAAGAAGATAAAAAGGTGTTGATCATCCAGTGTGCTATTTTCGTAAGAAATTAAATAAGCACCAGAGAAATTATTCCACAATCAAGAATGAATGTTTGGCTTTGATATTGGCATTACAACACTTTGAAGTTTACAATAGTTCAGCTTCTTATTATGTTCAGTGATCACAAGCCCCGTACTATCATCGGCAAGATGAAAAACAAAAATCAGATATTATATTAAGGTGGAGTTTGTTGTTGCAGGAATATAATATTGACATCAGGGACATCAAGGGAAAAGACAATTTAATAGCAGATGCACTTTCACGTGTATAAAAATATATTGTTTCATGTATACTTTGTGTCATTCATAAGATTTTATCTTATGTTATTTTTTCCTGCATGTATATTTGACTTACAGCAAAAAGAAAGCTTTATTGTATAAATCTTTCTTTTTCTTTACGAGGGGAAGTGTTATGTATATTTAATTTAATTGTTTGACTGTTAGTTTTAAATTTTTTTATTTCAATACATGTTATTGTAATGTAACATTGTTTGCTGGACTTGACCTTGTCCAAAATTGAGTTCATTTCTGCTTGACCTGATTGACTTTTTCAATTTTTTTAAAATTTCATTTATGTAAACAACAAATAATAGCTTCATTATTCTCTATGTGTATGAGTTCATTGACCGAATTATTATTCAAATAAACAAGAAGGAGTAAACATATTGATCAGGGTCAGTGTTTTGGAGATTCCTAAGTGAATTTAATAGGTTATTGTGTTGTAAGTGAATAAAAGCTCATTAGATCATTCTAGAAAGTTGTTTTCCATTAGGTAATGGTTGTGTTTAGTAAATGCTAATTTGTGACATGAGGTCAAACAGTGAATTATATAATCTAGCACTTTAAGTTGTATTATGTTGCGACCAGTTTGGGCTGAATTTTATTTTCTTCAAATTATTGAATTCATTTGATTATTTTCTCTGGAAATACAAAAGTGCTCTGACAAAATTCTTGGATAAAGACATTCATTGGAATTTATACTGAATTCAAACCTGGAATAATGTTCTGTGATTCAACAAGAGACCTTTGACACATCAGCACTTTGCAGGCCATAATAGTTGTCATCACCTTCAATTTTGGATCTCTTCGGGACTTGAACTGAGTTTTATTCAGGACATTTTATTACTAGGATTTGTGTCTTTAATTCTTGGATTATTTTTATATTAAATTCACAATACTGTAAGTTCTTTTTTCTCATTTTTCACTTTGTATGCTAGGGAAATAAATTATTTGTTAAATTTTACAAAGCTTGTTGTCTTCACTCTTTTCTGTTACTTATTTTTAAGAGCATAGACTTGTAACACGATGAAAACACCTTATGAACTTTTGATAAGCTTGCACTTAAAACCATCTTCTTCTGGCCGTTGTGTCATGGAGGCGGGGAGGACCATTCAGCCATTATCTTCCTTAGGATAAAGCAAACTACATGCTTGTCAATTGAGGGGGATGTTTATGCTTCAGTGGGAATTGTGATTAGGTTTCCTTGTTATTTCAGTCAGGTTTCCTGGCAAAAAAACAAATTCCATCATTACTTCTATTCATGATAGCATCCTCAGTCTCAGTTGCATCTGTGCTGTGGATGAGCATGCTTGATTTCTTGATTGCCCAGTTAGAGCACTTATATTCTGTTTAGCAGCTGCAGATGGTGGAAGAGAATGTAGGAAAAAGTTTTTTCTCACCTTAAGGGGTGCATCTAATATTTCAGCAGCCACTATCACTGAAAGGATTTCGCTCACTAAATAGAAAACTTATGCATCTCTCACAGAAAGGGACTTACTGTTCATGAGTGTAAAAGCCCATGAAGTCTGGGCATATGCCAGTTGCCTGTCTTTAGATGACAATATGAATACTGCATTTTGCCAATCGCAAATAACCTTCTCATCATTTTACCTACAGTAATACTGTAGCAGACCAGAGCCAAGGTATATTTTTCTATAATTGCTGCATAGTCAGTGACCCAGACTACTTTTGCATAACAGCAATTGAGGGCAGGGCTACAAGGTGGATAGTTTTTCTACATTTTTCTCCATTACAGTCCATCAGCCACCCATCCATAAATTTGGCTTAATAATGATAGGTAAAGTATTACTGACATTTAAATGTACTGTTTGGTTTGGGTGAGTAAAACCCATTTTTTAATCATATAATACCTACCTGTTACCATCAGATGCCTTCCTTCCATCCCGGTCTGATGTCCTCCATCTTGAAAAGAATGAGGACTTACTATAGCACATGGGCTGATGCATGAACTCATTTTCTGATGTCACTCAGAGGTTACAGCAGTCTTTTAGCCAGTAGATACTGAAGCAGACTTTATAAATATTAATTAAAACAAAGGGTAAAAAAAAGCTCTGGTAACCTATTATTGTACTTGCACGTATGCTTTGGTGTCATAGAAGAGAATTTTCTTGTTTATTGTTTTATTTTTTTCTCCAGTCACAGGATGTATCTGTGTGTGTGTGTGTGTGTGTGTGTGTGTGTGTGTCTGTGGTTTTACAGAATATCAGCATAATCCTGGTTGTTCAGAGCTGATTAAAGTTCTAAAAATGTGAAGATAAAAATTTTACGCCAGCTCTCCAAAAAATTTGACCTCAGAAAGAGGCCAACATTTCATTGCCAGGATTACAGAGGTCATAATTATTTTTAATGATAATTAATGGCTGCTGGAAACTTCTTCGGCTACATTCTACTTAATAATTCATATGTGCCCTAGATGATGAAATTCATGGCTGGCATTCCTCATTATATTCAGCTTCCGTTGAATTCATTCTCTGTAACTAAATATACAAACAAAAATTAAAAAATATCATTGATTGTCTTGAAAAGGCATTAGTTCGTGTATGCAACACTCATATTTTATTCATACATTAAGTAGACTGGTTTCAGCTGATCTGATTCACCATGTTACCACATTTAGTTTGAAACAGTTGATGTAAAGAAACCACTCGAGCTCATTTCTCATTTTAGGAATTTTTTTTACTTCACTTATGTTATCGTGGTGAGACATTGGTATCACTCTTACGGCAGTGTCAGCAACAGTGACAGCATCAGTGCCATTTAAAGTTTATTGTGTTAAAGTATTGGCAAGACTGATAAGAGCACTAGGTCAATGGATGCAAGTGAGGCACTGTGTTCCACAGAATACTTGTTGTTTTTTTTCAAGAGTTTTGACATAGTTTATTTGGTGAATTATTATGCAGATTAATGATCATTCATGCTTTACCCATTCCAAACATTTGCCATTACACAAAGAAAAGATTCTGACTTCTTCAGGTTAACCAGCTTTCGTTTTTAACATCCTTTCCATTAGTTTTGGGGGGTAATATTATTAATCCTCCCAATCCTGTATGTCATAAATTTCATTTCATCTCAATACTTTGGAAGAACTTAATGTGTTGAAATCTGAGTTGGTACTGTATATACTCGCTTATAAGTTGAGTCTGGCTGCCAAAAAAAAAAATCCTGATCTGCTGTAGCATAATGTGCCTGCAGATTAGGGTCAATGTGGTTCTACTTACTACTCCTAACAAACTGCACAGACCCAGATCTGCTGGCACATCATGCACCTGCAGATATGGGTCTGTGCAGTTTTTAGATGGACTCATCTTATAATCTAGTGTAGATGGTATGTTGCTTAATGTAAAATCAATCTAGGTCAAGTCATAGTTTCTCTCTTTAATAACGGTTTTAATTGAGCTATATAACTCCTGTTTTACTTGAAATATTACTTGGAATAATGCTTTGACATCTTAAACGAAGATTTCTTCAGTTATGCCATGTTGTTTGGGGTAATTGCATTCTCCGTGATGCATGTAGTGTTCCACCAAATGTTTGTTTTAAATTAACATGTTTTTGATTGCATTCCCATAAATGTTTGAACCTATGAAACCACATGCGAGTTCTCGTATTAAACAGGTTAATAAGAATGTGAATGAAGTCGACATAGTCACAGAAGGTGCATGCAAAATCACTGTCAACGATGACCAAAAGCCAGAGGAAGTTCCACAGCGCCGACAAAAACAACAGAAGAAAGCTATGTCAGATGAAGAAATCAATGAAGGACTGCGTAAGTCTCCTGTCCAAATATGTGTCTGGAAGAACATTTTACTTACCAGGCTTTGGTGGTACAATTATTTTAAAAAATAAATTTTTCCAAATTTTTGTCCCATAAATTGGATTTGGTCCAAGTATCTTTTACAACATCCCATTTGGCCACCACTTTGACATACATGACAATTGCCAAACAAGTGATTAAAGGGTCTTAAATGTAATTATATTTCTAATATTCAAAATTATTTTGTACATTAATTAATAGAACTGCTTTATAAAAAAAGCAAATTTTTTTATTTTTTTGGTTATGAAAGATGAGAACATTATATTAGTATAGTATCACTAAAATTATATTTGAGTATAATTCCAATTTTTATGAATTGACCACATTTTCTACAGTTTGATTGGACGTAAATGATCACTAATACTAATCTGGAATTTTTTACACATTGATAAACTCTTCAGACTAATTTTGGTTTCCTGTTTCATCTTCATTTTATATGAAGTTTTATCAGTGTCAACACCTTAGACCACAATAATAACAAGCCCCCACCCACCCACTCCTCTGATTTCTGATCAAAATTAAAAAACATTAAAATCGTCCATTATAAGTTAATACAATGTAATTGCACAGACCTTCCTGCACTCCAACACTCACCCCTTTTTGCTGAAGAAGGCATATGGGTGGCTTTACAAGCCACTCTTCAGAAATTATTGCATTTGGCTTCGATAACATGTTCTAGCAGCTGCTATTACAGGTCAGGGTCATTTGACAAACAAGGGATCTCACTAAAATTGGACACAGGTTTGCTTTTGAAAGGTCTAAATGCACAGAAAGCAAGAACAATGAATGCTTTAACAACACCTGCCAAGTGTAATGTTTAAAACAGGAATAGCCTGATTTAAATGGCATCAACCTTTTTGTTTAAAAATGATGATAACAAGCTGATTTGGTGAAAAAACAATTCCACACAGGACTGAATATTGCCGGAACATTAAGTTTTCCAGGAGCAGATATTGGAAGTGACCATGATTTATTAATGACAATGTTTCGCCTCCACCTGAAAATGATCAAAAAGCCTAGCCAACCAAGAATCAGATTTGACCTTGAAAATTTGAAAGATCCAAAAGTTGCAGAAGCCTTCCAAGCAGTGATAGGTTCTAAATTTGCACCTTTGATAACCCTGGACAGCCAAGACACCGACCTAGAGTCCTTAACAACCACATTTAATACAGCTGTGACTAGCACAGCTAGTGAAATCATTGCAAATATCGTTGAACAAAGAAACCTTGGGTCACAACAGATGTCCTTGAACTATGTGACAAAAGAATAGGACTGAAAAAGTAAAAAAGAGATCATGAAGGAGCTAGAAAATACAGAGAGATAAACAGCATGATCAGGAAAAGCAAAAAAGGCAAAGGAATCCTGGATAGAAAGACAGTGCTGCAGAATTGAAGACAGTCTGAGTAGAAATGAAAGCAAAATGGCATATCAGCTGGTGAAAGATCTCACACCCTATAAACAACGAAAACTACCACCATCCAGGACAAATCAGGAAAATGCCTCACAGAAGATCAAGAGATACTCAAGTGATGGACAGAATAGTGCTCAGAATTGTACAATCATAGACCCAAGGAGATCCAGCGGTACTAAATTGGCCTCAGGCAAAAGAAATTGATGATGACCCCAGTCTTCGTGAGGAAGTAGAAATGGCAGTTAGGTCACTTAAGAAAGGAAAGTCAGCTGGCGTTGACAACAGACCAGCAGAGCTCATTCAAGCAGGAGGAGAAGAGACAGTCACAGTCCTAACAACAATCTGCAACAAGATATGGCATACAGGAGAATGGCCAACCACATGGACTCAATCCTTGGTCATTGTGCTCCCCAAGAAAGGAAACCTACAGCTATGCCAAAACTACAGAACCATCAGTCTAATCAGTCACCCAAGCAAAGTCATGCTGAAGATAATTCTCAATAGACTAAAGCCTCAAGCAGAGAAAATTATTGCTGAAGAGCAGGCAGGTTTCCAATCAGGAAGGAGCACCACAGAACAAATCTTCAGTCTCAGACTCCTTTGCAAGAAATACCTTCAGCATCACCATAATCTATACCAAGTCTTTATAGATTTCAAAAATGTCTTTGATAGGGTATGGCATGCGTGTCTTTATGGGCAACTATGAGGAAGTACATCAGCTCAGACCTGGTGCAGGTTGTTGAGCACCTCTATGACAAAGCCACCAGTGCTGTCCTCATCAAGGGCAGCAGAGGAGATTGGTTTTGAACAACAGTTGGAGTCAGACAGGGATGTATACTGTCCCTACACTCTTCAGCATTTTTCTGGAAAGGATCATGGAGGATGCCTTGCATGACCACAAGGGCACTGTCAGCATCGGTAGAAGAACAATCACCAACCTTCGCTTCGCAGATGATATTGATGGCTTAGCAGGAGATGAAAAAGAACTGGCTGACTTGGTTGAGAGCCTCAACACAACCTCCACAGCATACATTATGGAGATTAGTGCCGAAAAAAACTGATGACAAACAACACCAATGGCATCAGATCAGAAATAACTGTCAGTGGAGAGAAGTTGTGAGGAGTCACAAGCTTCATGTACTTGAGATCATTTATCACAGATGAGGGCTCCAAACCAGAACTACTTTGCAGGATTGCCCAGACAACAGCAGCAATAACAAGGTTGAGACCAATATGGAAAGATACTGACATTGCTCTTGGCTCCAAAATAAGGCTGATGCTCTCGATTGTCATATCCATCTTTCTGTATGCTTGTGAAACATGGATGCTCACATCAGATCTACAAAGAAGGATTCAAACATTCGAAATGAGATGCTGCCACAAGATCTTGGGCATCTCATACATTGACCATGTAACCAATAAAGAGGTCCACAACATCATCCAGTGAGCCATCAGACCCTATGAAGACCTCTTGACCACTGTAAAAGACCGCAAACTTAATTGGTACAGTCATGTCTCAAGATCATCTGGACTGGCGAAAACAATCTTGCAAGGCACAGTGCGAGGGTGCAGAAGAAGCGGCAGACAGAAAAAGAGGTGGGAAGAAAACATTAAAGAGTGGACAGGCATGGGATTTGGAGGTTCCCAAAGGGCAGTAGAGAACAGGGAAAGATGGAGAGAATTGGTTGTAAAGTCAACTGTGGTGCCCCAATGACCTCTTGAATTAAGGGATTGATAATGATGAACAAGCTGATTAAATAACTGGCATGACCCGCTCTGACACTCTTCCCAATATTACTACATAAAAATCAACCACTCTCGGCTACGAAGATGAGGCTGTGTATTCTATCGCAGTGAAGAGGCTAATGAAAGAAAACTTTGAGCTACCTAAAAGTGAACGCTTTATTAATGAAATCTGCAGATGTGATGACAGAAAGAAAATAAATTGGAATTATAAGGATTAAATGATCATGGTTGGTATTTATCAATGTGTAAATTGTTACCTAATCACTCACAAAGTTAACATAAAGTCCTTTGGACTTCAGTCATTTAATCCTATGATAAATTTATAATGGTTAGCATTAGACATTAGTAAAAAAATATGTTTGGAAAAAGTTAGTCTTTTTTGATATTATTTCCGTGATAACTGTGTTGATGCTTCTATATCATCATCTAAAAACAAAATTTCCCGTCATAAATCCATAGGTTGAAAAGTAAAGTGGAGGCTGTTTTCAGTTATCTTGGAAAAGAAGACCTGCATTATTGGTTGTTAAATCAGTCATGATGCAATATTTTGGCAATCTCCAATCATGATTCTGACGTTGTTCCACATTCTTGATAGCAGAGAATATCTGAGAGGTGTTGTTTATGTTATGCTATGCACTCCAAATGACCCAGACATGTTACGTGACAATCAGTTGCCTTATCAGTCACTGATATATTGAAGGGTAAGTTGGCATCATGATGTATAACATAAATCATATCATAATTTGAAGCTGAGATATCCATGTACAGTACTTATAAAAAAAAGAAGAGAATTTCAAGAGATATATTGCTTAGTTTTGTCTTATTCTTCTTGGGGTTTTTTTTTAATGTTTTTTTGACAGTACAGCTGTCACAAGCTTCTTTATTTTATTAGGTAAACTTGCCAGCCCAGGTGATGCTATGCAGAAATATGAAACAAAGAAAAAACTTGGATCTGGGTAATTATGTTGTTCTTTTGCATTAATAGCAATGTGTATTCAATTAAGAATAAATAGCTCATATATATTGTAATAGCCTGCATTTTTGGAGTGAAATATACATGCATATATAAAGTAAACACTACTCATACATTTCAGTCTCTCTATGTTTATTTAATCAGTGCATTACTAGTGAATCCCTCAAATGAGTTAACATCAGTATTTTCTATTATTTTACATTTGTGTGTTTGTGTGTGTCTGTCTCTGTGTGTGTGTGTGTGTGTGTGTGTGTGATTTTGATTTTTAACATAGCTTTAAAAAAATTTCAGTCATATCGCTACAGTGTTTGCAGTGTGACAATTTATTGTGAGGTCTAGCACAGGGGCATCATGCCACAGACATGTAGCATGATGTCCCACCCAGTCACATTATCCTGACACCAGGCCAACCAGTCCTAGCACTGGGGCATCATGCAGCAGACATGTAGCATGATGTCCCACCCAGTCACATTATCCTGACACCATTCTGACCAGTCCTAACACTAACCTCTTAATGCTGAGTGCCAAGGGAGGCAGCTGCTTGTATCATTTTTATACGTCTTTTGGTATGACTTGGCTGGAGTTCGAACATGCGACCTCCCCCGCATCCGAGGCAGACCCTCTAACCACTAGACCACCAGAGTGGTCCTATGTTTTGTTTACTTCTTTATATAATTGATAGCTGATATAGTCTACCTGTTCAGAATTAGCGAAAATAGGGAGTATCAATGCTGGCGGTTGACATCCTTGATAACTTGACTAATGACTATTTTTAATTAACCATTTTAGGACTGTACAATGCATACTCAAAGTGTTTATAGCCCCCATTGTTTAGTTTGTGTATGTCATTGCATTTAGGTATGAACACATGCTGACTTCACTTGTCATGCTGTCTACCTCAGTAATATTGTGTGACTGCATTAACTTAACACAGGTTCCAAACCATTGCTATGAGCGACAGTGTAAACATGGTATGTGCTGCAAGAAAACAAACTGATCTTATGTTTTTGGGCAGTATAGTCATAACGTAGTAATGTGTAAAATTTTGAGTTGGTAATTTCTTTCTATAAATTTTGTGAAAATAGACTAAATGTAATGTTGCCATACTAGCTCATGAATATTCTAACAAACTTTGTGGGTTCAGTGGGTTTTGTTGGTTCTGTGAGTTTTGTGGGTTCTGTTGGTTGTGGGTTTTGTCAGAAGTATATACCGCATTGTGTGCAGTCAGCTGAGCAGTTCTCAAACTAGTCACATCACAGTTATTGTGAGTTTTAATTTTTGTTTTGTTTTGTTTTGTTTATTATTTTTCTATATAGATTTATGTAACTTTAAGCAATATTTTGGACAGTAAATTTTTGTTTAAAGTTTATTTAAGCACAACGAAATATTTATTTAAGGAATTTTTCATTCCTTTTTCTTATCTAAATTAAATAAATTGTATTCATTTCTAACTTATTTTACAAGCAAATTAGATATTGTTATATCGTTCATTATAAGAACTCAGTTATATGGTCAAGTGAGTGTTGTCTTCACAGACCAAGACTTTATATATTTATGTATTAATTTTCTTTAATTATTTTTATGAAGCTAAATGCATACATAAGAAATTTCATTATGCCGCAAATATATAATTCATTTTCTCAAATTAAAAGTCCAAAATTGTTCTTAGGGAAATAGAATGTCGATGTCATTGTGAGCATTATCCTCACCAATTTGACACTCTAAATTCAATTCAACATCACCTGATTAATCTAGCAATCTATAAAAACATAATGTATTGATGTTTTTATTTTATAATTTACTAGTTGTCTAAGTTGTTGTGATTATTGTCCTCACCAACTTGCCAGCCAATTTAATTTCATTTATATCAAGTCAGTTCAAATAAGTATTATGCTATAGTTAAAGTGTAAAGTCAAGCAAGTGTTCTGGCAGATTTTACATTTCACATATTACAGTCAAGTTATATTTTCTCCTCTGTAGTAAATAAATTTTACTGCAACTGAATCCAAAAATAGTAAATGTTATATAATTTTCATTCATCAAAAGAGATGTTAGTACAAAGAATTAATAGTATGGTGCTAATATATACCCAGACCTTGTGTGGGATTGTCATATAAAGAATCATACCTCAAGACAATATTCTGGCTTTCTATACAAACAACAAGGCTGTCATGGTTATGAACTGCAAATTTATTCAATGTTTCTTAATAAATGAATCATGTTGTGTGAAGGGCAAAAAGAAATCAAGAGTTCGAGTTTATGGCATTCACCCTCATTAGTCAGCTGGTAAGAAGTATACTCATCTCTGATGTCATACTCCAATATTGTACTATCAGGACCTAGCTTGGTCTTCACATACTATATATATATATATATATATAGAGAGAGAGAGAGAGAGAGAGAGAGAGAGAGAGAGAGAGAGAGAGATTCGCTTTATAATGCTGCTTCAGAGAGTCTCAGTAGTGATACATTATAGGAGAGCATTCCTTGTACTCAGGGATTTTCCATCATGGCTGTGTCATGTGCATTAAAACACAAGAATAGAGTATCATATGATATGAAATCACATTATAATTGCTTCTCATGAGCCTGGAACTAAAATAAAGTGACATAGGTAGTAATGACTTTGTTTTCTTTTACCCTCATTTGTGCTTCAGGGACTCCCAAATTTTTAATTTAACTCCAGTTTTGATACCAAAGTTTGTTTTTTAGTCAATCTGATCCCCAGTTCTGACACCAAGGGGATTATTGACTCTTAGTCTTTCACCCCTAGGGGATACACTGAATGATAAAAAATTTCAATTAATTATAGCAGGGTAAGAGGAAACTGTATACAGAGGGGCTACTATGTATGTATGTATGTATGTATGTATGTATGTAAGCAGGTTTCTGTTTTGAGCTTTATATGGGCATAGCACAACAAAAAATTGCTTGAAAATTTTATATTAGATATGAACCTGAACAAGATTCTTCCGCATGAAACTGAATATGCTTCTGTTTGTTTAAATCACTCACTAGGACAGAATAAGAATGTAGGATAATCATTTCAAGTGGATACCCAGTAAAGCAGTGTAGATTATGCCTTTTATTTGCAAGGAAAAATTAACTTCCTTGTTTAGGGCAGGAACACTGGGACCTTATCAGGTGATGTGCAAATAGCCGGTTTTGTAGAAAGATTACCCATGCATTAAATGGAAGATAATAGATAAACCTGATGTATCTGTCATCAAAACAATTCTGAACAATCTTTACAAAATGGTAATAACTTTTAGGGAAAAAGGGCATTAGATGATTTAACAATCTTTACAACACAATAATAGTTTTTATATGAACAAAAAAGTAGTTTCTATTCAGAACTGTTTTAATAAATTGAAAACAAAAATGGTTAAACAGGAAAACAGAACATGCAAAGACTGTACTTTACCTAGGGTCCTAAATGTGGGGCACATTAGAGTTTTGAATTTTAGAAAACTAGCTGAGTCATTTCTGTGTTTGGAGAGTTTTGATGAATTTGAACTTTGTATTTAAGTATGCTTAACTGGGTGTTGATGCAGTAGTCACTGTTTTCAAACCATTTTTAGTTTAAAACAGCCCCTAAAATAATGAGGTCACAGATTTCTCTAGCTTTGCTATTTATTTTCCTTTCCTTGAGCTTATTGCTTGGCTGATCAGAACCAGCTATAATATGCTTTCACATCATGCAGTAGTACCCTGTGGTGGTTGCGAACAATATACCATATGTACTCGCTTATAAGTTGAGTTCAATTGCAAACTGCATAGACTCAGATCTGGCATCATATAATGCGCTGGCAGATCTGGGTCTGTGCAGTTTGTTAGGAGGAATCAGTAGAACAAACAGCCTATACCCTGATCTGCAGGTGCATTATGCTATGGCAGATCAAGATCTTTGTTGTTTGCAGTTTGACTTCACTTATAAACAAGTATATACAGTACATCAATAAATATGGCATGGTCTTCCAGGTAGGATACATGTACATCAGAAAAAGTTGCTGTCACTTGTAACATGATATAACTTGATACTTGTAAGATGGTATAATTTAATAATTGTAACACGAAATAATTTAATACTTTTAACACACTATAATTTGATACTTGTAAAATGGTATAATTTGATACTTGATACTTGACTCCTCTTATAAGCGAGTATATATGGCATTACATACAATTGTTGTGTTAGATAACAGAATGGGATCTGTGCCTAGACCCACTTTATGACAGGAAATGTGTTATAATGAGGGATGCTATTGTGAGGGAGTACTCTAATGAGCTAGCACTATCCTATTGTGCCAACTTTGATTTCCTGTTTAAAACAAGTAAGCGAAGACCTTAAATGCCTTTTGAGTATCAAGCAATGGATAATAATGAGTGTGTCTATGTGTGTCTGTGTGTCTGTCTGTCTGTGTGTGTGTGTGATTTAGATTTTTAATGCTGCTTGAACAATTTTTCAGTCATATCGCTACATTGTCTGAAGTGTGGCAGTTTATAGTGATGTCTTGCACTGGGGCATCTTGTCCCATCCAGTCACATTGTATTGACATTAGGCTAACCAGTCCCAACACTAACCTCTTAATGCTGAGTGCCAAGCAAGGCAGCTGTTAGTACCATTTTTATAAATCTTTGTTATGACTTGACTGGGGTTCGAACTCATGTCCTCCCACATCCGATGTGGACACTCCAACCACTTAGGCCACTGGAGCAGTCCAAATAATAATGATAACAATAATAATAATCATAATGATGATGATGATGGCTGAAGGAGTTGTTGATGATGATGATTATTATGATGATGGTGTTGGTGATGACCATGATGATGGATCTTCTGGCTATGAATTAATTTTTCCTTTTTTTGTTAAATTCTAGGGCCTCTGGTAGTGTAGTGATGGCTAAGCCTAGAGGTTCAAATTCTGAAGATATTGTTGCTATAAAGATAATGGATCTCACCAACCAACCCAAAAAGGAGCTTCTTATCACAGAGATTGAGGTCATGAAGACGTATCGGCATGAGAATGTCGTCAACTTCTTGGATTGCTACTTCCTGGAAGACAAGCAGGAATTATGGGTTGTCATGGAGTATCTTGATGGTGGTGCCCTCACTGATGTTGTCACAGAAACAGTCATGAAAGAAGGTCAGATTGCCGCAGTGGCGAAGGAATGCTTGAAAGCTCTGGACTTCTTGCATCAGAGAGACATTATTCATAGAGATATAAAAAGTGACAATGTGTTACTGGGAATGAATGGCACAGTTAAACTGACTGATTTCGGATTTTGTGCTCAGTTAAGCAGTGAGCAGTCAAAGAGGCAGACCATGGTTGGAACCCCTTATTGGATGGCTCCAGAGGTTGTTTCAAGGTAAAGGCCCCCACCACATTTTGAAAATAATGGCATATAATAAGAAGAATATTGTTCAGATTTTTGTCTGATTTTAAATTGTCAAATAATGAGTAAAATACTGATGTAATTGGGTTCCTGCATTGAGTGCGGGAGCCCTGTAGCAGCAGTCTTTCTGGCAGTCCGTTCACACCAGTATAGCTCTGCAGCCCAAACATGTCATTGGATTCTGTTTGATAGGTTTATTACCTGTTGTGTGTAGATGTACCTTTTAAAGGTTTTTATCTTTTTAGTTCCAGTTTTGATCGAGTTGTTGCACATTTTTCATGGACATTACATTTTCACTACAGCAGATCCTTGTAATGAATATAATTTAGGAATCATTCAACTTATTCGGATGTATAACCATATGTAACAGTTTTTGCTCTTTTATCATTGATATTAAATCCCCACTACAGCAGATCATTGTAACCAGCAAAGTTCAGGAACTATTCAGCTGTTCAAATTGGATAGCTCAATACCTGGGACTAATAATTATTTCTGACTGGATAAGCACTGGATGGCAAGAGTTAAGTCATGGCCGTTTGAATTACTTTCAAAAACAGAAAATCCAAGTTAATTTACAGGATCGGCACGCAATCTTTTTTTCCTGTACTGTTCTCTTCCAGATCAGCACCTTCACTAACCTGTGTTGCAAGTAGCAAACAATCCAGAATTTACTTCTGGTATGTCAATAAGGTACAGAAATGTGACTTTCTAACTTTTTCAAAGATGTATTCACTGATACATAATGGCTATATTTGTCAAAGTTTCCAAAATAATGCATATTTGACCAGAGTACAGAAAAGTTGAGTGGTTATTCGATATGTATGTTGGGGGTAGGATTTCACGATATAATGAATTACACATGCAGAGATGACATTAACATTAATTTTAAGAATTGAGCTCCACTATCTCCCAAATCCAGACATCCTGGAAAGAGAGAAAAATGTTTTCCTTCCCATCTATATATTATATAGACAATAAAAATAGCATTTAATTTCCTAGGTTGCCACCATTAGGTGTCTACATGTGTGCCAGATGTCATTCATTATAAGTTGTCACTGCAATGCAATCATCATCACATTGCTTATGCCTTTCTCTTTCCACCCTTATTCCTGTAAAACAGTATTGATAATTTAGATTTGTGTTAAGCTCATGAGTGTGTGTGTGTGTGTGTGTGTGTGTGTGTGATTTGGATTTTTAACATAGCTTTAACAATTTTTAAGTCATATCATTATGACGACTGCACTATGACAGTTTATAGTGATGTATGGCACTGGGGCATCATGCCACAGACATGTAGCATCATATCCCACCCAGTCGCATTATCCTGACACCAGTCCTAAGACTAACCTCTCAATGCTGAGTGCCTAGCGAGGCAGCTGTTAGTACCATTTTTATAAGTCTTTGGTCTGACTCAGCAGGAGTTCAAACCCGCTACCTCCTGCACCTGAGGCGGACGTTCTAACCACTAGGCCACCAGAGCGGTCCCATGTTAATGAGACATATCAGGCAATTCTTCTGTTGTCATCAACAGTTTCTTATAGTTTTGGTTAAAGTTTTATATTTACATAGATTTGTTACACTACTTGATAGATTCTAGTCCTAGCTGTCAAAATGAGGCTCAGACATTCTACAATGTGCTCACTCATTCTTTTATCTTGCAGTCAAAGTCTTAAGTCATAGCAAATTTGCATTAGGGTTTTGGTTCAGTTTTGTAAATTTTTTTAATATTTTGAAATCCTGTTCATACATTTCTCATAATAGTGTCAATAATCATTATAAAGCAAAGTATAGTTCATTCTAAGACACAATTACTCAACCCAGTTGCTGTGTAGTTAATGTCCCAGTCTTTGAAAAGTTGTGTTAAGAGTTTGGTTGAAGTTTTCTTTGTTTGCTTAAATTTCCTTAAATGCATGATGGATTTTCTTCGTACACCTCTTCATCATTTTAGGCATGCTGTGATAACTCATGAACCAACTTATAATGCAGAGGCAAGTGTGTATCCCAATTTGTTTTTACAGAAAATGTCAAAAATTGTTTGCAGTTTACTCAGCATTAAAAAATTGTGATTAAAATTGGTAAGTGAAAGTTCAGTATATCACAGATTTTTTTAAAATTGAGAATGGTGAGTAAGGTGCAGAAATTTTAGATATATCAAATTTGCACATTTTAATAACAAAGTCTGTATTTTGTAATATAAATACATGTACACAATATTTCACAAAATATCAACCAAAGAAAATGTTTGGGAATGCCTTCTGGTGGTAGCACTGTAAGAAATACATACCATTTAAAGAGTTCTGTCAAGTGATACACTCATTTAAAAAATTATTTAGTTTGGTTTCACAGTGAAATCATAATAAAAGTGATATGCACTTGTCTATTCAAACAGGAAAAGTATCAGTGGTGCTTGCTCTGTAGCTAAACTACTTATTTTGATCTCTATTGAGAACTTAATGGTCTTTCTGATTGTCTGAACTGGTTATAATACATGAAGAATGCTGACAGCATGGTAGTATCCACATGTAGGGTCAGCCCAGTTTCTTGCCAAATTCACCCACAGTAAACAACAGCAAAGTTTTGCATTTGGCTAAGCAATGGATTATTCTTCAGAATTTTTAGTGATGCAGTACAAAATAGCTTCAAAGTTTTGATAAAATGCAAAATTTATGCTTATTTATTAGTTGGTCCTAAAAGAAAATGGTGCTCTTTGGACATCCACTATGGCTGCCTTGGCCATCATGAAAATCTTATAGCTATTCCTTCTGAATTGATGGCCATATCAACAAGGGGTTTTCATTAAAGGACTTTGTATGACATCTGTTTGTTCCTAAATGAAAGTCATGCTCATCAGGTGTCCAGTATGGCTGTCTCTGCATCCATCATGAAAATCTTGTTATTGCAAGTCCTCTTGATTGGATGGTTATATCAGCATGTCAAAGACTTCTTCAGATGTCTAGCTGGTCCTAAATAAAAAATGGTACTGCTCTGACATCCACCATGGCAGCCATCTTATTATTCTTTTTATCACAACTCTACTTGAACAGAAAGTCTTATTGATGTGGGGTTTTAACCAGAAGACTTCTTACAATGTCCACATGGTCTTAAATGAAAATTATGCCAGTCTGACATTTGATATAGCCATCACAGCAGCCATGATGAAAACCATATTAACGGTAGTCATTCAGAATGGAAAGTCATATTTTGAAAATATTGTTATCTGTACACTCTCTAAATGGATGGCTATGTCAGCATGTGCTTTTCACCAGTATACTTCTTATTATAACTAGTTTGTACTTTAAAATAATCACTCCAATCATACATTCATATATCTTCCAAGACTAACTTAAAAATCATATTGTCACTACTTCCCTTGAATGGATGATTATTATGACATGGGGTTGTCACAAATCCTAATTGAATACATTCAGTGTGATTGCCATGATGACTGTCTTAAAACGGGTTCGAACCCCGGCCGAGTCATACCAAAGACTTTAAAAAATGGTACTAGCAGCTGCCTCGCTTGACGCTCAGCATTAGGAGGTTAGTGTTAGGACTGGTCGACCTGGTGTCAGAATAATGTGACTGGGTGGGACATCATGCTACATGTCTGCGGCATGATGTCCCAGTGCTAGACATCACTATAAACTGTCACAATGCAGACATCATAGCGATATGACTGAAAAATTGTTAAAGCTACGTTAAAAATCTAAATCACACACACACACACACACACACACTGTCTTAAAAACATTTGTTGTCACCACTCCTTTGAATGGATGATCATTATGTGATGGGGCTTTTACCAGCAGACTTCTGTTTGTCCTAAATGTAGGTGGTGCCAAGCTGACATCCAATATATGTAGCATATCTACTAATTTTAAAATCTTATCTCTGATAAATAGCAGAGGTTGTTTCAACACTCAACACTTAAAAGGAAGAAATAGTTTTCTCTTGAATTCCTGGAAATTCTTTTTACCCAATAAAGTGTCAGTCCATTCGAGGGACTCTTGTTTCCCTTCCAGTCAGAATGTAGTGCTCCAGGACTGTAATACAGCTGTATACAGATTGATTTTATTAGTGCAAGTGATGTATGGTTGTAATCAGTCATTCTACAGTATGTGGCATTGATTAAAAAGGAAATGGTTACAATTAAAATAACTGTCTTGAGATGTTTACTAACACAAACATATTGATGGATTTGGCTCTGGTAGCTAATGAGTGTAATTCTGGCTGTGTATCTTTCGTTTTTTTTCTGTTTGCTAATGATCAAAACATGTTCTGGCCTTGAAAGGGAAATAACTCCAACTTCACCTGACCCATGAAATTGTGAGTACTGTATGTCAATTTGTTGTATACTAAAAATCCCTCATCAATTTATTGATATTTAACTGTCTCTTCTGACAGATATCCTTAAGTATTAAAATCCATTTGATGAATATTTGTGTAGAACAATGGATATTATAATTCCAATGTGTCAACAAAAGCTGCTTGCATCCCACAATTTGAATCTCTTGCTGTCTTGATGTTGATAGACCACATCATCCACAAGTTATTAAGGGAGAGGTGTACTATGAATGAATTATTATACAGCTAAGACAATTCTTTTAGTGACATGCATGCTTGACACTATAGCCTTGAGTCAAGTTCATTGTCATAGAATATTTACATGAAGGATTTGATTCAAGTTTTTTCATTTGCTTTTATTTCCCAAGCCCAAAGATGGAATTTCCTCATACTTGGAACAAATCATTATGAAGTTAAGACAATTAATTCGGTGATCTGCTTGCTTGACCGTCTGATTATGGGATCACAGCAATGCTTTGATAATGGTCTTGACATACAGGTTCTGTCCTTGTTGTTTGTTTCATCAATAATTGTGCATATTTTTTTTACTTTTGTGTGTTCCTGTGGGTCAGTGGTTTATGCAGGAGTTTCCCTGGGTTCTGTCTTCTCTATACTGGCTGCAATATATGGCCTATCTTGCACTGAGAAATGGCATTAAACTCCAAACAACAACAAAAACAGGGCATTGTCTCTGACCATTTAATTGTACATGGTGTCATATATACTTGCAGGTTTGGATGTGTGTCCTACAGACACTGCTTTGATTTAGACTTTAGTCTTTTTAGCAACACTGGTCAGGTACCACAAGAGTTTATGGGATGGTCTGTTGTCCCTAGCCCATCCATCTGTTAGCACAAGTTTGTTATTGCTACTCCACCTAAATTACTTGGAGACACCAAACTTTTAATGTCTTGGCTCAAGTGGGTAATTAGCTCCATGTACTCAGACATTTCACGACACCAGATATGCCACATGAAAATTTCAGCGCATAAGATGCAAGTGATCTGAGTGAACCTCATGTTTGATTGTATTAAAATTTGAGATGTCTTTGAAGTGCGTAGGCAGCATGCAGAACCAACCTTCTCAAGCTTCTTTCTTCAGGATCTGGTCACCAAAGAGAATGTGAACTTGATCTGTTGTGTCCAGTGGCTGCAATATGTTAGGGAAGAAGTTTTATACTACATATAGAGACTACAGTATGCTCACATATATTCTCCTCCTATTATTTATTCTTCTAATGTTACTTTTTCAGGCAGTGTATTTGATGGAGAGAAAAAGTACTTGTAGTAAATTACATTTCTCAGAGAATACTTACATGATCAGATTACTGTGAAGCCTTCACAAACATACCCACAAATGCAAACTTCCTCATTGATGTTCAACTCATGCTTAAACTGAATAACATCTCATATGCAGGTAAGCACATATTGGTGGCAAGGGAATGATAATGGTATCTTGGAAGAATTTCTTCACTTAGATGCTATTTTCATTGTTTAATTGATATATCAATGGAAAGACATTTTTTCATCTTTTTGGCAGAGCTATATTTGGGAGGTAGTGGAGTTTATTTCCCAAAATTAATATTATTGTGATCAGGTAAGTATTCTTGGAGAAATATAATTTACTATACAGTTTCCTTTTCTATACTGGATGTTGTTTACCAGATTATTGATAACCTGGTTCCTACAAACAGGAGCCAGGGAGAGATCATTGACACATCTCACCTCTGTCCACATGAGTTCATGTCTTGGCTTGACCAACATGAGTATGTGAGAAAGCTTGCCAGTTGCTTCCATTGGGTTGGTTGTTCTTCCTGAGTTCCTCTTCCACCAAATATTCAGGCTGCCATGTTTAGTCTATCATGTGCTGAAAATGGCATTAAACCCTTCCAGTTGTTCACAGTAGTAGGAAACTCAGTCCTGAATGCCTTGATTTAGTTATTTTTACCCCAATTTGTTAAGACATTAACATCCATTCTTGCATATCACCTGTTCACTTATTGAGTTTTCTAAAATGTTCAAAGTTATATGAACCCTTTATTATGACTTGGTGTAATGCAAAAAGTTCACAAATTTAAGGAGCTGCAGCATGTTACACATCCTGAATTCTTGCTCCAGCAGTTGCCATCAGTAAAAACTTTCAGTTCAGTTGAAGTATACAACTGACACCTGTTAAGTTCTCATTATTGTTTGTTGGCATTTAAATAGCATTAAGTACATGTACCACCATGTCAGCTAGGGGAATGTGAAAATTCCCTTATTTGTTTTTTATACCCTCGCTGATTGCAGAAGGGACATCTTGATTTTGTCCTGTCCATCCATGCATCCTTATCCATCTGTTTGTCATGAGAATCTTGCTTGCAGGATTGCACAAAAAAAGACTCCAAAGAGACATATCAAATTTGCACAATCCGATTTTCAGAATTTATTCAATCCTGCTGTAACATCTTTAAATATCTATTGCAGTAGCTTAGTTTAGCAAACACATGGCATATTATCATTCCTTTTTGTATCACTCTAATGAATCTCTCTTTCCAACACCCCCCAATTGGACATCACTCTTTGATAATATGTAATACAGTAATCCCCCTCTTGAACGACCCCCTCTAACCAGCGGCCACCCACTCCTTACGGCCAGAATCCGACGGCACCGACGAATTTGTATTCAAAAGTACCCCTCACGAAAGGCCACCCCGCTAACGTGACCAGCGGCCAGCATATTAGTGCAAAAATATAAAATTTACCCCTCACAGGTGGCTGCATTTTATTTTGTAATATGTATCCAGAACCAATTTTATTCATAACGTGTGTTAAGTAATCCGATTTCTGTTTCCCGATGTCAGGTTTTCATTACTGAAAGAAGTGTTGACGAAAGTACATGTACCACTAAGGTTAATATTATATCATTTACGCCTCACGAGAAGCCACATTTATTCCATAAAGCCGAGAAAGACTCAAATTTTAATCCATACAAAAAGGTAAGTACACGTAATCCGATTAGCCTTACTGCTGTGTTATCATGAGATGTCTGGTTTAGTCACTCTGATAATTGTTAAGATTACAATTATTGAATAGTAGTAACAGCTGAGAAGTGGCAGTATTGATGTACAATACACAAGTCAGCGGGAAAATGGTTTGATAGCCTTTATGGCTTCCCTTAGTAAGATGTTGAGCTTGTTCATTTTCATAATTAGTGGCTATTACTACTGATAATAATTGTCAAGATTACAAATCCTAATGGCTGCGAGGTGCTATTGTTCAGATCAAATCTGCATACATATTGAAGCCGTTTTGGCTTCTCTCCCTTAGTGTAAAGAAATGTAAACACAAATAGGGTACCAGACTGCGACTAATGAATCATGTGACAAGATCGCTGCCTTTAAAAAACACATGGCATTTTGTTTAAATGCAGAAAAGTTGTTTTATCAGTCTTGTAGTTGGCAACACTGATGATTACAACCCGACGTAATTGTCAAGATCATAACAGGGTCAGCATAGTCTAAAAATAGATTTTTGCAGACACACACACACAGAAATTAGCTTTGAACAAAATAGGGTACCAGACAAAGACCAAAAAATCACATGACAACACATTCCTTTACGAAGAAGGCATTTAGTCCGCTCTGCAAAAGTTTCGTCTGCATAATTAAATCGCATACAGTTAGCAACATCCGAATAAATCATTACGAAACATTAACATGTCATCACGTAAATGGAGATGATTATTTTAGAAAAAAGTCAGTTATTCTACTCGACAACATCGGGTGAGGTGGGGAGGGGGAACTTGCCAAACGATTTTAGGTAGAAAAGACTTGAATAAAACAATTTTATGTTGAAAAAACTCGAATAAACAACATCGTAACTGATAAGGAGGTTATTCAGCAGCAGTGGGAAAATGGAGCAAATGGAAAGAGAATTATGTATGTACCAAGATTTAAATGACGTTTTTGAATGGTTTTGCAATGTGCATGACAACAACACCCACTCGCATATCACACTTACGCCATGAATAAGAACTATTAATGCATATTCAGTTGAAATAAGTCTATTATTATAACAAGAAGAACCTTTTAATAATTAATGTTACTTTTAAACGAAGGTATTAAATGCTTTGAAGAACATAGCATTCTTACTGCGTACATTACATATACTTCTCACAAAAAATGTATTCCCCCTTTGGAAAGGCCACCTGTCTTATAAGGCCACTTTCCCATTGCAGAAGGGGTGGCCGTATAAGATGGGGACTACTGTACATAGTTTGTGAAGCTTGTTAATTGGATTGTTATCCAGACTTCACATTGAAATCAGACCACCTCACAATTTAAGCCACTTTAGTCGAAATCGGTGCTTCTAATGGGGAGGTTTTATATTATGCAGTGACAATATTGTTCAGCAGTTTCATTTTACTGATATTGAAGAGTTATGGCCCTTTACCTATCCTACAGCATTTGCAACTTCGTAACCAGAATTGCCTTGCAACAGCTTGACATATTTTGCTTCATAATTACAAAGTCTCACTGGCTTGGAGGTACCTTTTCAGAATATTCTCAATTTGATGTACCAAACATACTTACTTATAAGTCGGGTCCAAATGCGAACAGTATAGGTTTTGATCTACTCTTGCATAGCTTGCTGGCAGATCAGGATTTGTGTTGTTAGTTATAATGACTACATGGAACAGATTGTATAGACATAGATCTGCTGTCACATTATGTAATGGCAGAAATAGGTCAGTGCAATTTGCAGTTGGGCTCAACTTATTTGAGTATATACAGTACATTGCAGCATATATTCCCCTTATTTGTTTGTTGTTAACCTTTGCTGCTGTGTGTACTCTTTGTTACTTTTATTATTAATACTTTCTAATGTTTGAGTTACAAGCTGTGACACATTCCTGAATTTTAACACCAGACTGAAAGTAATTATCACTGAGCCAAACCAGGAGATAAATCAGTTGTTTTGATCATGTATGAACAATTGGTTTGAAGGAAAACTAAACACAGACAGAAGTATACTTCATGGAGAATCCATTACAAATCAGTGCCACTTTTTGCAGCTGGTGTTAAGACTTGTACCCTTTCCTTTTGACTGACTTATAATATATGTGACAACCTCATAGAATCTTTTTTTCTATAGTAAGTAAAGTACAGCTCTACTGTATTTACATGTGTTTTAAAAATTTCTTTGTCAGGAAGCAGTATGGTAAGAAGGTAGACATTTGGAGTCTTGGAATCATGATCATTGAGATGCTTGAAGGAGAACCTCCATATCTGAATGAGACACCACTAAAAGCAATATACAAGATTGCCACGAAAGGAAAACCAGAGATTAAAAATTTCAACAAGCTATCACCAGAGCTGCAAGATCTTTTGAATAAATGCTTGGAGGTGGATGTAAATACCAGAGCAGCAGCAGCAGATCTTCTGCAGCATCCATTCTTGCTTAAGGCAATGCCACTGGCAACTTTGAGACCTCTAATAGTTGCAGCCAAGCAGTCAACAGGACATTGATTGTAAGCCGTTCAGTGTTTATGTGTAACTAGAAATTAAGACAGAGAAAAGTCACTGATCAGTTGGCAGATTGTTTATATTTGCAGGATTTACTAATACCAATTTTTCTTGAGCTTATTTTAATTAAATATATGTACATGTATATGCTGATTTGGTACAGATAAAAATGATATCAGAAGTACACTGTCTATTAAATGTTGAAATGAAGGGCATAACTATGTAAACTAGAGTGGCATGCAGTTGTATATGTGTATAGTGATGTGGTAGAGTTAGATAAAATGATTTTGAAAGTAATTGTTTAGTGGAGTTTGACTCAGGATCTCTTTGACTTACAAAAGGTAGTTATTGCACTTAAAAAAAAACAGAATCACATGATGATGTACAGACTTGAAACATTCAATATGCCTATAGATAAACAGTGAGCAGGGCCCAGTATAATTGTATTTTCTTAACTCATTGTTAAAACATGCTAAATATAATGTACAGTGTAAGGAGTTATTTTACCCAACAGTTCTATTTTATATTGTCAAAGAATTTAGAAAAAAGTATCGCAGTAGATACTTCATTGTCATTGATTACATTTATATGGTTTTGTCAAATAGTTTATGATACTTGATCATTGAAAAAATAAGTTAACACAGTTGTTAAATTTCTGAATTTATCCTTGCAACTCGGATAGCACGCCAAGTAATAAAAAGTTGTATTCTACTCCATGTTAAGTATATTTTCTTGCATTCTTAACTGAACCTAACAAACCTAAAAAGTTTTATTCATTGATCTGTTTTTTAAAGCACATTACTTTAAAAACTAATGGAATTTTGTTTAATAAGTGCTTTCAGTGTTTTTTTTAAATATACAACTGTAAATTCATGATAATAACTTGTTGAGTAAACTGTTAATTCCTTCAGGAAACTTTTAATTAAATATCAGCTAAAAAATGAAGATAGTAACGGTGTGTGACAGGCTTTTAAGGAGTTGAAAGTACACACTGACATTCCAGTGTTTATTGGAGGAAAAATACATCCAAGAAGAACAATCTTAAAAGCACATTCAGTTTGATTTTTTGACAACATTCTGTTCCTAACATCTTAACCCTAAGTTTTCAGACTTCAGCAGATAATTTTTATTTTTGATCTCCAAAAATTTAGTGATAAAGAAAATAATTACTGACAGAACATTGTGAAAACTCAAAGGTAGAGAGTGAGACAATCAGTTGCAATTTTTTTTTTTTTTTTCTCAAAGTCGGCCAGTTAACTATTAAGTTTTGCAATTTTTATCTAATGAAATCAAAATCTTTGTTTTCATTATGTCTAGGCTTTTGACATCTATTTAAATGTTGTTATTTCCAAACAAGAAGTACTTACATCAAAACTGGGGCCCCGAGTGGCCGAGTGGTCTAAAGTGCTCACCATTACAGATCACTGCCATCTCACATCTGTCTGCGTGGGTTCGAGTCTTGGGTTCAACCAATGTGGGTATTTGAGAAAGCTTGCCAGTAGCTTCTCGTGGTTCAGTGGTTCTTTCGGGGTTTTCCCGGGTTCTTCCTCCACCATTTATACTGGCCACCATGTATAGCCTATCTTGTGCTGAAAAATGGCGTTAAACCCTACAGCAACAACAACTTACATCAAAACTGCAATTTGTTAATGTCAGTGAAGTCTTAGTTGTAAAAACTATTGGACCTGATCATCTCACAGCATGTAAGACAATTTTGTTGTAATTAGTTTTTAGAACAGAGACTGTTAAAGATGACTGAAGCCTTCATTCCATATATCAGACTTCCTTTATTCAGATTTCGCCATCCATTTATAGTCTGTGAATCACTCACTACCATTTATAGTCCTTAGTTTCACCTACTAGTATTTATAATCCTGGGTATCACGCTACTATTTATAGTCCTGAGTGTCACCCTCTGTTTTGTACCAATAGTTTCATGGAAGCTAAATAATTAGCCAATCAGTACTTGTGCTGTAACATGCAATTGGTAAAGTGGAATTTGGTGTCAACATGGGATGTGAATGTTGTTGTTGTGTGTAATTATTACAATTCAGACTTGATGCGGACACCTGAATGGGTTGGTTGGGTGTTTAGCAGAATGAACATGAATCATCCATGAGCATCTGTCTTTCTCACACTTTTCCCTTCTCTCTCTCTCTGTCCCTCTCTTGGATACGAATGTTAATGAAGAAACAGCTTTCAGTGACAGTAACAGAAAATATGAATGATAGTATTTTCTTAAATAGAGTGATGTATTCAATTGAAATATTAGAATGGAATTTAAAATTTCCAAATGTCATGCATACACTGATATGATTATTCCATGAATTTTGTAATTTACTGAACTTAGAATTCTTTTTTATTGATTTACAATATAATTGCTGATATTCCTTTTGTATAGCTCAGATTTAAGATCAACAATGCAACTGATGAGGGACCAGCCATCTAAAGGTGTCATGACACATTTGAGAATGTATTTCAAGATTAATTAAATTGTATAAGGATAAAAGTTTATCACATCCATTTTATCAATCTCTCATTTCTTTAGTGACCTTTGTATTTTTTCATATAAGAAACAATTTCAAAATAACTTATTCCTGTAACTAACAGAAACTTATCTGTAATCATGCCTTTTGATTGATGTTCACAAACTGCTTTGCATATTTATGGCTTGGAGAGGTTTCATCCCCACAAAGCCTGTTGCATGCCATCTGCTGTCTGTTACTAAGTCTAGTTTGTCTTTCTAACGAAAAGGCACCTTCTTTATTTGGGGCCCTGGGTGGTCAAGTCATGTAAAGTGCTTGCCTTTACCAATTACTGCCATCTCACCTCCATCCTCTGTCAAGTCTCAGACTCAGCCAGTGTAAGAAAGCTTGCCAGTAGCTGTCCATGGATCGGTGATTCTTACCAGGGTTTTCCCCAGGTTCTTCCTTCACCAGTTATACTGGCTGGCATGTATAGTCTTTCATGTGCTGAAACAATGGTATCGAACCCATGAAAACCAACATTATGTATTTAGCTCTTCTGGTATTTTGATGTTGACAAATGTGAGTTGTTTTCAACTTGGATATTAATAGGAATATGCCCAAAAATAATTCAGATTACTCAGTAGGACTATTGCATGTTTTCCTAAGCTTTTTCATGTATTTTGACAGAACAATGACTGTTAAATGTATCAGGAAATGAGACATAAACAGTATATGGACTGATTCTTTGCTGTTTTAATGTAATGATTCCATAAATAAAATTAATGTTATCAAGATCAAAGTGAGACTTAAACTTCCGTATCCAGCTGAACTGAATCTGACTGGTATGTAAATTTCCACAAACATCAGGTATACATTTTGACCAAAAGTTAGAAAATGTGTATTTGAAGACTGTACTGTTCAAAAAGGTAACGCCCACCACAATATTTCTCAAAAAAATAATGTAGAAAAGTGTATTTGGTGACTATACTATTCAAAAAGGTAATGCCCACTTCAATATTTCCTCCTAGACAGAATGCAGAAATGTGTATTTGATGACTATACTGTTCAAAAGGTAATGCCCACCATAATATTTCCTCCTAAACAAAATGCAGAAATCTGCAGATTCATTTACCAAGAACTTACGAGTGAACACTTGCAGACATTTTCTTAATTTTATCTTTCAGTATTCATGAACAGATTGGATATAAAGAACTTGGTTAGCATTAATATATATGCAAAATTAATACATGTGGCATAACTTTTTTTCCCCACCAATATATTCAGCAGCATGGAACTTGCTTCGGACAGTGGGGATCGTCTTAAAAGTTACTCCCTGGTATAAAGGGTCATTGCAGACAGAAATAGGTTTGGAAATTGTTGTTTTCCTGGAATTTTGTATAATGGGTTTAAATGTCATAAAAACTTGAATCCCTCCCCTCCAACTACAGGTACACTGAGTGATCAGAGATCATGTGCACACATGATGACTAATTTTTATTAGTACTCTGTGGATATCATAGATACCTATGGTGACTTAAATTTGGTAATTGACTGTTGGATGAGTACTGTTTTTTTGCCAGAGACTGCATGCTTGCCTTTAAGAGGTTTGTGTATATGTTTTAAGTGGTTGGTTATTGCACTGGTGCTGCTCCCAGCATAGGAAATCTCAGTAGAATATACATCACATTTAGCTTTCTGTTAACCTTTGGCATCAACAATTCTAAAACAGTTCTGAACTGGAGATTATTTTTATACATGCAGTCAGTCAGTCAGACTGGGATATTAAGTTATGACAGTGTGTCATGCATTTTATTTGCCATTTATATAGAAGGCAGCTTTTGTAAATGTTTACAGGGCTAACATTAAAAAAATCTTGTTTACATGTGTAAATGTGTCATTTCTATTCTCATGATTTTGATTGACAATCATTTTTGGGGGGCGGGCGGAAGGGGTAACAATTGTTTTAACTCATTACTAGCTACATCATGCCTAGGAGTAAAGTATTGTTTGTAAGGTTAATATTGTCCCTAAATTGTTATTGGAAGGAAAATGCGGGTACAGCAAAATATAGCATTAGTTATTGTTTTAACAGTCAATTTCTTGTCTGCCATGTCACTACAGTAGTTCACTTAGAATCAATTACAATCAACATGTAATCGGATCTTATCATCTGTGTAGCATTTAAGAAATTCATAGGTAATGGCCACAGTGATATAAAAACTGATGTATGTAACTCAGTTTTCAAAAACTACAAGTCTGGGATGCCAGTTTCACTAAATTTCTCAGATACTTTCCTTGAATTGAAATTTGACAGTATCTTATGTTTGGTGTGTCTGACAACATTGGTATTTTTCACAGAGATAATTATAGTAGAAAGGATGAACAATAATTTTGTAGTTGAACAGTTGTACACCAAGAGGTTTTTTCAGTGTTGTAAAAAAAGAGCTGAATTCCTCAAGTCTGAGGAAATGCTTATATTTCCTTCACATACTGTGATCACTTTTCTGAATGGTCAGTGGGAAAAAAATCCTTTTTGTCAACCAAACAGTAAGAAGGATACAAAAAATCTCAACTTCAAGAAAATTTGTGATTATGAAATAGGGTACTGCAAGCAACAGAGCTGCAACATTACCAGCTGTTCCAGCGATTCATGTTTTTATATATAAATCTTTTGAAAATCCAATACATTTGTGGTTTGTCAATATTTCCCTATATTTTGTAAAAAAAATCTTAATCTCCATATTTTAGAGGAAGCACAGTTTATCTTTAGTCTTGGATTGAATGATTGATTATGATGCATATATTAAATACACCTGTGCTTGTAACTTCCTGATGGCCTAGTCCTGGCAAGCCTTCAGCCGAACATAGAAGATGGGCATGACATACTCCCTTTACAACAATACTTATGGCATTTAGATTTTTCACTATAGGAGGATTCGTGTGCCTTGTCAGTGGCTTGTTTAACATGTTCCCGAGAGCGTGGTTAGAATGAAAGAACAGTTCTTTGGGATTCACAGTAGTAATTTCTAATTCCCAAAGGCCTGCCATGATTTAAAATGTAGATTTACCTGTAAGAGTCCTTGTTTATTATAATTCTTCAAAGGGTAAAGTGACTTCCTCAGTTGATGCTGATACATTGAGAACGACAGCTGAGAATTCATCTGTTTTCATTGGAATAAAAATTTTAAGTGTTTTTAGTAAAATGTGACATTTTTTTTATTCCTTAAATAGAGTACAACCTGTCTTGAAGACCACCTCTTCTGCCAAAATAGTAAGGTCCTTCAAGACAGGTTGTCTCCCATTATAGGTAATAATACTGTATAATCAGTTGATATGTGCTTTAGGAACCTGGCCTGTTAAGACAGGTAGTCTCTCATTGCAGTGGTCTTGCATGACAGGTTTTACTGTACATGGATTTAAGAGGTGAGGGACTATTGTCTCCACGGAAGGCTCACAGTTCATTGGGTTTTTAAATTTGTGCTTTTTCGGGCATCTACATAATGCACTAAAACTTATACCTCTGAATAAAATTGAATACAACAACTGGCTGTATAAAGTTATCTCCCTTGCCACCAAGTATCTTGTGTAGAAGATAATACTGTGACCCATATATTTGATATTACCATGTTGGTATTTATGATCAGGCCATTGATAGACTGGGATACAAGTACTCATTCATTAAATGTGAATTTAAATGTGACCTAAACCAGCCTATATATACTTTGGTGAAAATTGAACTGTATAGTATTATTATTCGAAGACGGTGTTTTAACTGTTCATTCACATACACAAACAGTATAGAGAAAGCTGACCTGAAGCTTTTATCCTCACACTAAGGACTTCATCTGCAGACTGATTTAATCTCCAGTGACGGTTAACATCACTTGATGGAATGGTGAGCCATGTTAACAGATCTGGGACAGGTTAGCATTCTTTATACTGTTTGTGTATATGTGATTGAACAGTTAAAACATTCTCAAACTGTCCATATATATTTCATACAAATATTTCTACTTGGCTGGTAGTAAAGGTATATCAAGAGACCAAAATTGTGAACATTTCGAAGGTTTATGAACATTATTAGCTCACCTTCTGGTAAGATCAAGAGAGCTTATGGTTTGCCGACCCCTCCCTGCTTTTTTTTTTTAATTGATGGAAAATCTCCCCTCCCACTATTTTCATTTCTAGAATAGACCTTAGATAGATATCATGTTGTTACCTCTATACATACTGTATTGTGACATTGGTTCAAATGCAGCTGTTGAAATCAGGGCTTCTCATTACAGATTCCATGAAAAGTCAAGAATATCTCATTGTTTCATGTAGAATGATGATAAGGAAAACATTGTTAAATTGAAATGAACATTTACATTTCAGTGACATGTATGACAAGTTCTTTTTGAATATAGAAAGAAAAAAGATGAGAAATGTATTCCACTTGTGTAAGCCTTAAAGATAAATAATTCATATTCAACTTGAAACAATATTGAAATCTATATTAACTGTATTATAAATTGTTTACATGATAACAAGATGAACGATGAGAGCAGGCAGAGAGTGCCTCCGATTTCAAATAAACTGGATAAAAAGTTTGAAATTATTTTTTGAAACATTTTACAGACTTTATTCTATCAGTACAGATCAACACAGTGTGAGTTGTGTATTTATATATTTGTGGGATTTTTATGACTGTTCAGTTTATTATCCTGTATTTTGTACTAAGCATACATGTATCTTATACTAGTATAATGTATATACTACTGTACTGTATTTTGTACTAGCATACATGCATCTTATACTAGTATTATGTATATTCTATTGTATTTTGTACTTAGCATACATGTATCTTATACTAGTATTATGTATATACTACTGTATTTTGTACTTAGCATACATGTATCTTATACTAGTATTATGTATATACTACTGTATTTTGTACTTAGCATATATCTCGTATACTAGTATAATATATATATATACTACTGTATTTTGTACTTAGCATACATGTATCTTATACTAGTATTATGTATATACTATTGTATTTTGTACTTAGCATATATCTCTTATACTAGTATAATATATATATATATATGTATACTACTGTATTTTGTACTTAGCATACATGTATCTTATACTAGTATAATATATATACTACTGTATTTTGTACTTAGCATACATGTATCTTATACTACAAAGTACTGTAAATAAATGTGAAATGGTTATTATAGAACAATTTCACATTGATGAG
Organism: Megalonaias nervosa; assembly: GCA_016617855.1. Classification (NCBI taxonomy): domain Eukaryota; kingdom Metazoa; phylum Mollusca; class Bivalvia; order Unionida; family Unionidae; genus Megalonaias; species Megalonaias nervosa. The sequence continues at coordinate 55,748 of JAECUM010090649.1, forward strand.
AAAGCATTCTGTGACCCATTTTAAAAAAGTTATTAAAACTAAGTTGAATAAAAGGGTCTTGATAAAAACTTTGGATTATATTTCGATGTAGGAAATTGTATACATGTAACAGAAGTCAAAATACACCTTATTTCATATTGGCAAACACAGTTTTGAAATTTTTACATATCTGCAATATTTTAATTTGCTGAAAATTGGTAGGAAATAAAAGCAAAAGTAAACTATATGCAAATTTCTTTGTCTGTTTTGTTGTAGAACCCTAAATATCAATAATATAGTTTCACGACACTTAGGCTAGACTATTACAATACCATATCATGTATTATTACTTTGATTTTTTTTTTTTTACAGAATATTTGTAAAATGGATGATCTGTTGTTTGACAGTTTTATATATTTTTGCCTAGGGATTAAGTAAAATTGTATAAAATGCATGTGAGTGTGTACAAGTTTATTGTTGTACAAAAGAACTTAACTGGTGACAGTTCAGAATTTGTGTCAGTTTGCATTTTGGTGTTTTACAGCATGACAGTAGGCAGTTGGAGTAAAATGCTTTGCACATGGACATATCACATCAGCTGACCTGGGTTGATCAGATGGTAGGATACTCCTGCATGTTTCTAGTCTTGACTCTGGTGTCACTAACCAGTAACAATAAGTAGATATTGTGCATAAAAAATACCTATTATACAGAAATTAGAGCTGTATAAATCATGAACTTTGTCAGCATCGATACCAGTTAGATGTCTCTCAAGTGGCCATAAATGCTTAATGCATGCTTAGCTTATAAAACATTATGATTTATTGAGACTTGACCCAGCCATATTCTCAAAACATTTTTGAGCAAGAGATTCAAAACTCAACGGTTAATACAAAAGTCCAAAATCATGCCCTGCTTCCATTTAACTTTTCATTTTGAGCATGTACTCAAATATCTGAGTATATATTTGTCTGAACAATTTTATCAAGTTCAATTTAATGTTAAACAGGTTCACTGTTCATAATTTTACATAGTTTACAGGTTATTCCCATTCAAAACATACACTAAGATTTTACTGGGTTGAGACATTTTTTGATGTAACATGCATTCTGATTGATTGAACATCAGAATCTGCAGCAGTAAATCCTTGATATACTGTCAGAAATTTGGATTCTATTGTTTATGTTGTATCTCTCCTTGTGACTTTGTACAATGAGGAAGTGCATTTATCAAACTTTTTGAACAAATGTTTTCATTTTTGTGTTGTAATTAGGATAACATTCTTCTCTTGTAATGATGATAACATTCTTTGATTGTAATGAACATAACATTCTTGTGTTATAAAGAGAATAAAATTCTTCTGCTTGAGGATTTAACTTTCAAAGTTTTAAAAAGTTTTGAACATTTTACCAGTTGCAGTGAAAACGCTATGAAAAATGCAAAGTGTTCTCTGTTTAACAGCTTATAGCTAAATGCCTTAGAAAGAGAGCTAAAAATATCAACAATACGGTTTTGTGCCATACATTTCATTGTCTCAATATGTAGACTTAATTTTAATGAATATTTATTCACTTTTATTTTAGTATTTAAAAAAAGCCAATATACTAATACCAAATACATACAGCATTGTTTATACAGAATTCCCATTTGTGACCTTAAGTGTTACAGTGTCCCACACTATGATGCTGGCCAGGAAACCATAAAAGTGTGCCGTGTTATATTTGTGATTGCCATATACTGAGTCCATGATATGTTTGAGGTTTGCCTTATACTGGGCCCATGCTATAGCTGCTGCTGCCTTACAGTTGGTACATTGCAATCAAGGCCATGTTAATATTATGATTGGTTTTATGCAATACCTCATTATGATAGTGTATATTTCATGTAAAATCAATATTATGATGGGTTATAAGAATCCAAAATCTAAAATGAATTATTATAATTGAATAGAAATGTCAAAAATAATATTCACCCAATGAGACTCCAGATGAAGTTATACCAAGAAATGTTATATACTGACTAGCCTTAAAATGAGAGACTGTTGTTATGATACTGTGTTTATAGGAATAAATATCTTTTCGAGGAATATATTAAATTGACAATATTAAATGAAATTTAAAAAATCTGAAAATTAAATAGAAGTATTTATGCTGAAAGATGCACCGTATATACTTGTTTGTAAGTCAAGTCCAACTTCATCCAACATAGACCCTGATCTGCCATCACATAATGCACTTGCAGATAAGGGTCTATATAGCTTCTTCAACTGATTACTTCTAACAAACTGCATAGATCCAGATCTGCTGGTGCATTATGCAATGGCCAATCTGGGTCTTTGCAGTTGGACATGACTTATAAGTGAGTATAGATGGTAATGAGATGGTTGCCATGGTATGAACCTGTCTAGACTATATCTCTCAATTGCTAAATAGTAAACTTGAGACCATATATGTTTGTAGACATTGTTATAGGTGCTACAGATGCATGAAAGTTTCAGTAAAAAATTGTCAGAGGGTTTAATATTTTGAAAATCATTTGAAATGACTTTTGTACATTCCATTTTGTATGAAGATGCTGTAAATACTTTATATCTTGTAAAGGCATCATATACTATGATTTCATTTATTTTTTGGTGGGTATCAATTTTTGTGTTTTTGCATCAAATGACATTTTTGTGGTTGCTAAAATTTGTGGAATGAGGAAGATCATTGTTCATTAGATTTTGATATTCATCTTTAGAAGTTACTAAATTTACAAAAACTGGTGAATGCATTTGATTACTTTTCTATTGCTTCCATCACTTTTACATTGAAACTTGGAACAGAAATTAGAAACAAGAACATAACTGATTAAAATAGAGGTCAACCAGACGAGTGATCCATACTGTACACTTTCAGATATGAAAGATATGTGATGTATGAATCACGATTCCTAAAGGTGGTTGTATGCTTCAAATTTTGGGTTAATATTCTTATTAAATTTAAGTTTATAAGTCAATATTCCTGTCTTGCTCATATTGCCTTTTTAAGCATCATTGTCAACAATGTAAAGTTTTGTGTAAAAATTTATGAAAATCAGATACAGGGTTTATACGGACAATGGATAAAACCAGGTCATGGGTTGGATCTGGCCCACAGGTGTATTTTGCCCACCTTTGATTTATACTGAGAACAGATAAAACCAGGTCATGGGCTGGATCTGGCCCACAGGTGTATTTTGCCCATCTCTGGTTTATACTGAGAACAGATAAAACCAGGTCATGGGCTGGATCTGGCCCACAGGTGTATTTTGCCCATCTCTGGTTTATACTGAGAACAGATAAAACCAGGTCATGGGCTGGATCTAGACTACGGGTGTATTTTGCCCACCTCTGGTTTATACTGAAAAGCATATGGATCAAGGACGAGACATTTTTTGTAGATTTTTTTGGTCACACCATCATAAACATATGGAAGTGTAGTGACCATAATCTTTCCACCAATCCTTTTTGAATTCATTATGCTATCTATGCACATTCCTCTTTAGATCAAATATTTCTGTAAATGTTTTGTATTATTTTTGTATGTACATATACTGTATACTTTTGTACTTATTGATCCAGAAGGCTGTGCTTTATATTAATTCCTCACTATGTATAAACATTTATTCCATGTTTAGATATCACATAGCACTTGTTGGAACCAATTAAAGAAAGTTTTCTTTGTTAATAAAAAATCTGGATTTTGTTCTTATTCTTTATCCTCAATACCACTCAAAAGATATTTGAAGCACCTGAGGCCATGAATTTTAAGGGACACTTTATATTGAAGCTCCGGTGGCCTAGTGGTTAGAGCGTCCGCCTCAGATGCGGGAGGTCGTGGGTTCGATCCCCGGCCAAGTCATACCAAAGACTTGTAAAAATGGTACTAGCAGCTGCCTCGCTTGGCGCTCAGCATTAAGATTTTAGTGTTAGGACTGGTCGGCCTGGTGTCAGGATAATGTGACTGGGTGGGACATCATGCTACATGACTGTGACATGATGCCCCAGTGCTAGACATCACTGTAAACTGCCACATTGTAGACATCGTAGCGATATGACTGAAAAATTGTTAAAGCTACGTTAAAAAATCCAAATCACATCACACACGGTGTCACGATTGCTCAGTCCAGGTTATCGGATGTATAAAGTTGGGTATTATTACCGCATTTGATGTGTAAACATCGCCACAAGCAGTGTTAATCAATTATGCAAGTCGCCAGCCAGCCAGACTTTAGAATAGCCACTAGTCAAAGGCTTGTAGTATGCTCACCCAGGTGTTAAACATTGGTTCAGGGATCAAAGGAAGCCCGTAGGGTGAATGGGGCGTGTTCTCACCCGCCACGTGGATCAGTCCACAGCGACATCCAATCGGAATTAAGATAGAGGGTGGGATTAAATCTTAGATCGAAATTATACCTCAAAACTTGCAGTAAAATTATCAGTATACCTAAACAGATTATGAGAAGTACATCTTGCCGTTTATAAGAATTAAGGATACTCCGAGGGGAAGCCACTCGTAATTTGGCGGGAATCTTAGGACCAGAATTGTAAGAAGGGAAAAGCTTCAAAAGGTCAGTAAGTTATTTGCTCAAATTTTGCAAAACATTACAGCGTCATAATTGTAATTATTTGTAGCATGTATACTTAATTACTGGGATTGTTTTAGTATATAGAATTACCTTGTAGTGTTTCATTTATATGCGTATTTGAGACATGAATTTGAGTTTACATCGAGAATTATGTAGACTGCTAGCGTCAGAATTAATATTGTAATTCGCTGGTAGGTTACTTCGTAGTAACCAGTACATTTAGTAATGTGTTATGTTAGAGTTTACGCATGTTTGAATTGGAGTTTAGGAAAATGATTGAAGTAGGTAAGATTAGTTACAATAGATGTATGAATATATCAGAGCAGGGATATTTGAATATTTGTATATTTTGTATGAGTTGTGATGTAAAGATATGCATCTGATTGTTGTTTATTGGTTTGGGTAATGGAATTATGGGTATGTACTGATGTGAAACAATTTATTGTTGTATGTATAAGAGTAATTGATACCGTGCTTTTATTATGACGTGTTTATTATGTTGTGTTTACCATACAAGAATGTATGTGTATTTTTGGTGTGAATGAATGCGCGACCGGTGGAATTTAATAACCCTTATCTGATGATAGGCTGTGTGTAGTGTGAGATGTGAGCGCGGAGGAAAATATTATACCATCCTTGTGTTTTCACAGGAAGCTTTTTGGGGACAGAACTTCCGGTGCAAGTTTCGTAGTCCCGAGTCTCTACGAGGGAGACGGAAGTGAGTGAGACTGACAGTGCAGTCGGAGTCGACAGAGTGTAGATGACATAGAGAAGAGGAATAGAAGGTGGAGGAGGAGGAAAGCAGTCTGGAGGAGGAATAGAGGAGGAGGAGGAGAAGGAACTTGGAGGGAGTCAGGGAGAAAGAGAGGGAGTTAAGAGATAGAGAAGAACACAGATGAGTAGAACACAAGGACAGGTGGAAATCTCTCACACTACAAATCAAGTGATGCGATAGGCTAGAAAAGGGTCGAGCGGAAGAAGTGTATTTGGGAAATTCGAATTATGGACCATTTAATTGTTATTAAATTGTTATTATTGAACTTCATCCTTTTTGTATCTTTAATCATTTAACCATCGGCATTGCTGACTGGGGGCTCGGAGCTGTACATCTAACTTTCACTAAATCAACTTCCAACCAAAATCGAGCCTGGGTGGGACTTCCACAATAATTTAAATAAATATTGGAAGATCCCCACCCCCAATCCCCCACAACCAAAACCTCACAGTGGGGGCAACCTTTACACACATATATTGAAGCAGGTTTGATTGATTGATTGGATGGTTGATTGTTTGCATGTCATTTAATGGCATATCAAGCACCTGAAAGGTTACCAAGTGCTGAGGAGTAAAGTGTCTTGTCAAGAGACAAACCACAGTGGCTGACCAGCTGTGTCTTGGTAGGATTTTAACCGGTACTCATCTGATTATGAGTCAACCATGCTGACCACCAAACCACAAAGCCATTAGAGGCCTTAAGTGGTCAAGTGGTCTAAACCACTTTCCTTTACAGATCACTTTCATCGCACGTCTATCTATATGGGCGTGAGTCACAGCTCGGACATGTGAGAAAGATTGCCATTAGCATCTCATGGGTTGGTGTTTCTTCCCGGGGTCGTGCTCCACCAACTGTACTGGGCACCATGTATAGCCTATAATGTGATGAAAAAAATGGCATTAAACCAACAAAACAGAGCCACTTTAGCTCCTCAGTAAGTGGGAGGCATAATCACCTTTTCTGTTCACTTGTCTGTCTGTAGCCATTCATGTTTAGTTTTATTTGTAGACTAGATACAACTGACACTGTTAAAACAGTCCATGTATTTACCGCAACTACCACAAACCTACCGCAAGCCACCTTTATAAATATGTTAACTCATTTTTTTTCTCATAAAATGTGGGTGGAGGAGTTAAAATATATATGCAATAAAGTATTTAATGTTACTGAAATGTACTCAAATAAATTTGAAAATCTCAAATGAATCTGAATATGTGCATAGTTTTACAGTCCACAGTGTCAGTAACAGACATGGGTCATCATGTAGTAGTTTATTCACAACAGTTAGATATTTTTTTCAACCATATGTCAGTTGATCGTACGTGAGAATAAATCCCCAAACGATGGATAAAATATCAGATAGTGACCGTAGGGGACCTTGAAAACCCTTGAAAAATGAATTGTTCCCTCAAGGCCTTGAAAACACCTTGAAAATTCAAAATATTGTCTGTGTACCTTGAAAAGCCTTGATTTTCAAAAACCAAAAGGAATTAATAAATAGTTTTTGTTTTACAGAATTTAATAAAAAAAAACGGAAAAAAAAAAACAAAAAAAAAAAAACAATCTCTCGCTAAGTATGCGTTGGAACGGAAATTTTTCCACAACTGGCCACTACGCAGCCGTACATTTTGAACTTCCGATTGTACGAAGCCCGGATGTAGCAGTGGTTTAAATTTGAATCATTGGCTACGACATGGCAGGCTGCCGATTCTAACTTCGGTGGCTAGATGAAGAAAAATATAAAGTTTGGATTGTGTTATCTTTCTCAGAGAGCTTTGCAAAATGCAAATTATGACAGAAGGACATTGATTTCCATGCAGTGGGAGAGAGTGCTCCACGGCCACATGCAGCTGAAAAAAATTCCAAGCTTCTGTAGGCCTAACGGCAAAACAAGAAGCCTTCAGCATGAAATCGTTTTTGACGAAAGAGGTATGTCTGTGAACACAAAGATTCAAGTTTTAAAATAGAATATAGTCTTAATTATGAAATGAGTTAAATCCTGTTCTATTTTGTGATTGAGTGGAAATAGCACAGCCGATAATTGCAATGAGCACGATAAATCTAAAAATACAGAATACAGCTAAGCTGAGAGAAATATTAATATATCTAACATGAAATAGTTTAAAATATCCATACGCTGTTTTTAAATAAGCGATAATATAAAGAAAACAAATAGCATTACTTTTTTTCTTTATGGGGATGAGTGAAGAAGAAAGGAAGATACTGACAAAGACATTGAGACAACGACAGCTGTTGCTGATGACTATGCATTGAAAGCAAAGGTCCATAGGAAAATTTCCTTTATCACGACATCAGAGTAATTTGAGGAAAAGCGAAAAGGACAAAATCGCTGTACTTGGAGCTCTTGAAAAACTGCTTGATGACAAAGCTATAAGAACTGAAAAATTCACTCTAAAATATTTTGGACTTTGTAAATAGTGTAGTGTAGACAGAGTAAAATGAACTTTGTTCAGTGACAACATTATTCTAATGCCTAGATGTATGATGTTTAATATTAATGGGAAAGATATCAATGATCATACTATTGACTTCATGTTTTATTTTTGTCGTTTTAAAAATAAATTTGCAAGAAATGTTCCTCGTGTGGAGTAATAGTAAGTATAAACTTGTGTTTACATACAGTTTCATTTATGTATCCTTTAAAGTTAGCGTAATAATGCACCTTGAAAAACGTGATTTTGAACCTTGAAAAAACCTTGAAAATTTGAAAGAAATTTGCTACTAACCCTGGATAGACTTGTCTACTCAAAACCATGGAATGTTTATTACGAATTAAAACGAGACGACTTATTAAATGGACCACGGAACTTCCAACAAGCAAGGAACAAACGTATCGAGAAGAATGTTAAAGAAAATAGCAAAACCAAAACACTTACACAGAAAATATTGCCGACGAGATGTTAGAGATACTTGGTATGTGTGGGGAAACATACGTTTATAAAGTGAATAATACAAGACAGAAAAAGTGACATCCATCATATTATACACCGACAACCAAATAACAGACTTATATTGTTTGGAGAAAAAAAAAAGGACAAATAATCTCACAACAGTCGTATACAGAAACCAGAGTATGATAAGGAAAGACACCAATGAACATCCAATTTTTGTCGGCCCGTGCTTTTGCACAAAGACTCAAGTTATGAGACAATACAGAACATTACTATCGCAAATTGCAGCCAAACTCGAAAACAACATCAGAAGTGTCGAAATAAGACAACACAAACATGTGTCATTTTGTACAGATGAAGAACCTGTCCTGACCATAGCTGAAGAGATATCCTTCCCAAATGTATCTCGGATGCAATGAACAGAGCACTTGAAAAAAAAAGCAAACCAAACAAACAAACAAAAAACCCATTAAATTTTAACTCCAAAGAAAAGTTGGTGTGACTGGTAATCTGAAGAGAGAAAATTTTTGGCGACGCCGGATTGGTTAATGCGGACAGCTACGTCGTCTTTGAGCGGGGATCTTCGGAAATGAAGCAGCTTCATCGTGACCACCCTCTCTTCATTAAATATTATAACAGCCACGTAAAAGAGAAATTGTGTTGCCATGTAAATGAACCAAGAAGAAAAACTCTACGAGGACTTACGGACAAACAGTAATGCCGAATCATTGAACAACATACTAAAAAAAACCCCAAAACAACAAGTGTTTGGAAGCCATGGCATATCCCTGAGCTAGTTCAGCTATTATTTCAAGCAGTAAACCTCCAGTTTGTAGATTTCAGATGTGCAATATATACATGGTGAAAGCAATTAGGCCTACTGTTTGCACCGAAATTATGCCGCATATTGCGTCAACAGCGTAAATATGGCGTTGTCAAACTGAGGAGAAACGCAAGGAAATTTGCCTGAAATCCCTTAAGAATTCGATGAACAAAATGCAAGACATAACAGAAACAGTTTCTACCACCGGAAAATTTTCTGTTTCAAATGGCGCTAAGAACATTGCTCGAAAGCCAAACCAACGGAAAAGACCGATAAGTGAAAAAAAACCCAAGCAATTCGAATGAATTGACAGGAATGATTTTGACTATTAAAATTTAATGTATCTTTATTCTGTAATCTGTTCTTTAATTTTCTTGCTTTTTGCAATGCTGAACTTTAATATTTTTAAGGGGGAGGTTTACTGCCATGCGTATTTATATGTATATAAAAGACGTTTTATTAATTTCTTTCCTACTCAGTCGAGTGTAGGTCAGTATAGGTGTAGCTCCTTGGATCATTCATAATGATTCATTTTTTACAAATCATCATAGAAAGGCAGTTTATTTGTTTGTTTTGCTTGAGGAATCACTCTGACGTGTAACTTTTATGTGTATGTGTGTAAAGTTTTTAATCTTACGTAAGGACTTGTTATTGCAAATCTTTCTTGTTAAAAATATTGTTTTCTCTGGTTTTTACATTAAAAAGTGGTATACAACTTCTGGGTTGATCTGAAATGGTAGATTGAGATGGAATATACAAGGATTTAGTTTCCTTTGAACATTTCTGCGTTGCTTATATACAACTAGGCAAGAACGCAAAACTGAAACTAAAAATCATATGAATTAAAACATAGATTTAAAAATAAAAATTGCTTCAAACTGATCTTTTGATATGGTATAATTTGCAGAAGTCTGTCATATGACGAATTGTAATCAATATCCCGGTCTCAAGCATTTTATGTAGAAAGAATTTGTGCACATGATTTAAATTTTATTACTAAATTTCAAGGGGAGGAGTCAAGCTCTTTTTTGACAACTCTTAAAATTTACATTACATCTGTTAAAAAACAGCAAATACTGTATGTCGTGAAATACTGTTTAAATAACCTCTCCTTCCTACATAACAGCAAGGTAAAAAAATTGTAGACACTTAAATTAATATAAAAGAAAAAGACACATAAATCCAGTAAACAGTTTTCTTTTTACAAAAATGATTTAGACAGTAATCATCAGCACAATAAAATTTTGGGGGAAATCAAATAATAATTATGAGAAATAAATGCACATCTAGTTACTAAAACGTACTAATATTAGTACCCCAACTTCGTGGACGTTGAGGTTACGACATTGTGGCTACTACCTAGTTACTAAAATGCAATGAAATATACTTAAAGTACACTCAATTATAGTCAAATAAGGTTACTTATTTCAATTATCTAATGAATGTAATGGATGTTTTAATGATTACGAAAAAAAAAGAAATGCGCATATCGTGATAACACTTTACCGCTATAAATCGGACTCTGTGTAAAATTAATAATCTCATTTCAAAATTTCTTCACGTTTTACATGATACGTTTCAGTTTGTTTACTTGGAACATATTTTCACAGATAAGTTAACATTATAATTCGTTTTAACGGTCGTTTGCGGTAAATACATGGACCCCTATTAAAATCAAATTGTTTGCATAGTAAATTGTAAAATAAGTTAAGAAATTATGAGCACATTAAAAGGCCCACACTGAGGCATAATGTGGTTTTGACAGTGGTGGATACCAGACCAGGTTTTCACTTAGCTTTTCTAAACTCTCCATAAATGAGATTTAGCATTATAATTACTGTGTTCTTCGCTTATAGTACTTTTTATTAGGGCTGTACCGAATAATGGTTGTAACTATTCGGCCGAATACGAATATAGACCCATAACTGTTGGGTTGAATACGAATAGTGACTGAATGCTTCAAAATAAAATAATTTTTTTTTCAGCAGGCTTAATGACATTTTAGTTAATCAAAATTAACTGTTAACGTGAAGGTTCAAAGTAACTAAGGCATTACAAAAATTTCAAAGTGCTACAGTTAAACTTCATGATAATGCTCAATACGTTAACTAATGAATAACAAGATTCAAATTTTCAAATGCAGTCCAATGCTGATTGCTCCAAAAAAAAATAATCTTTTCAGCAGGCCTAATGCCATTTGCTGTTCACGAAGGTTCACCTAATTGTACTGTTCATATTCGGCTGCAGCATACTATTCGGCCAAATACCTCATTTAATAAACTATTCGGGGCCGAAACGAATATTCGGTTCAGGCCTACTTTATATCATACTAAATTTTCTACGTCAGAAGTTTGGTCACAAGTTTCAAAATTGTCCACATGTAGATCTTTTTATTATGTGAAAAAGAGTTGAGAAATGTATGAGATTCGCTAGTTGAAATGATTCTTTTTAGGATAATTATTTATAAGAATTAAACAATTATGATTGTATTTTAATAGCAGTGATGATAGTTCTAGCAGCAGTAGCAATAGTAATGGTAAGAATCACAAAAGATAGCGTATATATTTACCCTGTGGTAAATTTATCTCTTTCTCCTACTTAGCTCTAGTGGACATAGAAGAGTTATGGGATGGTTTGTTGTCCATCGTCATCGATCTATACGTCTGTCTATTAGCACGATTTTTTTTATTATCGACACTTGGAGGAATGCCATGAAACTTTACACAAACATTAGGTCTAGCTGGTCTTAATGTAACCTTCGGACATCGAATATGGCTATCACAGCAGCCCTCTGGAACTTCATGATATCGCCTTTCCTCCTAAACAGAAGTCGTATTGAAATAAGGTTTTTACTAATATAATTCTCATGGTATCTGGTTTGTCCTTAATAATTAGTTTGGTTTGTTGCTTTTAACAGCGCTTTTAAGATACTTTTTTATCATGTCGAGGAAATAAGAGCTAAGTGCCTTTCCCAAAAACACGCCAAGGCAGCCGACGCAGGCTAACATGGGCAGGTATCGAAGTTACCCTTGGATAACGAGTCCGTCGCTGTACCAACTAAGCTTCCACAGCTCCCCCGGTCGTAATGAATATGACCGTCATTCCTTTTAAATGGACAGCCATATTGTGTGTGTGTGTGTGATATTGACTTTTAATGTAGCTTTTAATAATTTTTCAGTCATATCGCCACGATGTCTGCAGTGTGGCAGTTTATAGCACTGGGGCATGTTGCCGAAGACATGTAGCATCATTTCCCACCCAGTCACATTATCCTAACATAAGGCTGACCAGTCCTAACATTAACCTCTTAATGCTGAGCGGCAAGCGAGGCAGCTGCTAGTATCATTTTTATAAGTGCTTGGTGTGACTCGGCCTGGGTTCGAACCCGCGACCTCCCATGAATGGCTCTTGTTTAGCTCCGCTGGTCACATAATTGAAGAGCTTGTCGGATAGTCTGTTGTCCATCGTCGTTCTGTCCATTAGTACAAGTTTGTTATTGCTAATCTTCCTACATTACTTGGAGGATTACCTTCAAGCTTGCACAAATATTCATTGCAGAATCTAGTTGGTTCTAATGAAAATGATGCAACTCAGAAATCCACCGGATTTGAAAATCACGTGATCGTTACACCTTCCGGATCGATAGCGATATTAACATTAGGTTTTCACCAATAATAATGTCTAGTTGATCAGAAACGAAAATGGTACCGACCTGACCTTAAATATGGCCGCCACGTCAGCCATCTTGAAAAAAATGTTATCGGTATCTTCCAATTAAATGAAACCTTGTGTTTGTTTTGTAATTATTTTCCAGTCATTTTCATTAATCACTTCTAAAAATGTCTTTACTAGTTCCAAGACGTATTAACGGTTGGTTTAATTTTCTTCTTGAAGGTTTGGTATTTGTCAATCAATGATCATAGTAATTTATTTTACTATGATTGTTTTCATCTAAATAATTATTATGAAACTTATTATACGATGAGCATAAAATAAACCTTTAGTTAAAGGGTTTTTTGACCTTCAGGTGTAATGTTCTGTTGATTATTTTCTCTTAAAAATTACTTTAGCTTGAGTTGATCATATTTACACACCTTTATCATAACTGGTTGATTGTTTTGGTTTTCCAGTCTTATAACTACCTTTTAAATTCATTTTATCATGCAATCATTTAATTCTTAAACTCCCTTAAAGTTTCATATGAATAAGGAATATTTTAAGCATTCATATTATGATCAGTCCAGTTGTTTACGCGAACGTCAATCTGTTGTTGAAACAAATTAAACTGGACAAAAATAAAATAAAATACTTTGAATTAAAGCAATGGCTAACCAATAGTCCACATACACATTGCACAAGGAAGACAAATTTGAGGGGCCCCGAGTGGCCGAGTGGTCTAAAGCGCTGACCGTTACGGATCACTGCCATCTCACCTCTGTCTGCGTAAGTTCGAGTCCAGGTTCGGCTAACGTGGGTACGTGAGAAAGCCTGCCAGTAGCTTCTCGTGGGTCGGTGGTTCTTCCCGGGATTTTCCAGGGTTCTTCCTCCACCATTAATACTGGCCGCCATGTATAGCCAATCTTTTGCTGAAAAATGGCGTTAAACCCTATAACAACAACAACAACAACAACAAATTTGAAATATATTTCCTTATATAAGGGGGTTATGTAAATGACACCAATTCTCAGCGACAGGCAGATATAGTCGGGTTACAGGTATAATATAATATAACAAGAATGAAAAACCACCAAGAAAAGGCTTGATTATAATTCAGAATAAAAACATTATAGATCCACCTGAAAATTAAAACACTGAATAGTTTTACGTATTCTGATAGAAAGAAGCAACATAAAAGTAGATATGACCTCAAGATTAATTTATTTGGTTATCTAACAATTCTAACATTTCGAACACATACATTTTAAATAGGCAAATCAGTTAAAAATTTCAGTATATAACTACAACATTTTGAAGGGCTACCTACCTAATTTTACAGAAGAAATATTTATAGTTAGAAATGTCATACTAAAGCAATCCAGCTGTATAACAATTGGAAGACATTAAGGGGTTGAATACATGAGATATTTGTGGGAGAGTTGTCGCTCTACGTCAAACAAAATGATTTGCACAAGTTGAATAAAGGCGAAGACCAGACAAACTATTGTGTCACTAATATAAGCTTATTAAAACTTTAAAGCATCTTTCTAACCAAAGTTTGTGCTCCAAAGAGCTGTCATGTTTGAAGTATACCACTTTCCACGCGAAGGTGGAGGTCAGTTTCTACAACAGACCTTTTTCTTTACTCCACGATCGAACTTTTTGAACTTTTTCTTTGGCACTTTATAAGTGTCACTTCTTAGTGACCATATTTTTTGTCCACCTTCAGATTGTGTCACAATGAAAGCATAGTTTACGTAAGCGTAATTTGGATACAATTGTTACAAACAGTTGCATTACTATCATTTACTAGATAACCACTGATTAATCCTGCAACGAGTATTCCAGAAACAAATACGAGTCGTGAACTTCTTAGGCTCGACTCCAGTTTTGGGGCTCGAGTACTGAACAAAAAGAGGAAAGAGCCTTGCAAACTGATTCTCCTTGGCAACTGAGGCACCCTAGTCTGATATGGTAGTAACCCTTTACCAACTAACCGGGAGTTTAGTCTAAAAATGAGCCACTGCGAGGAAAGACATACTGTTGCAATATATTACTTAGGGTGCATCAACATACACAGTTTCATTTGTGTAGGACCGAAACAAAATAAGAGTCATCTAGATGCGATAGGGATCAGGTAGGCTGATAAATCAGCCCTTCACCCGTGATGATGTTGATTTTCGGGTGAGGGGCTGATATCACATATTCATTAAAAGCTGCAATTATCTGCATGCAAATTTGGCTGCACACGTTTTATACACTTACCGGTATTTCTCGTGGCTATGGTGACATGTACATTATATTTCCGGAGCATATCATCTGTTTGGTGACTTGTAAATCCACCTGGAAGAGCACAACTATCTGTCCTGTGGCCATTTTGAATTTCGCGCTTGATATGGCTATTACCAATTTCCGGTATGTGTCTAAAGTGTACGCAGGCTTGTTCCGGAAAGATTTGCATGCAGCAAAATTGCACATTTTAATGAACAGGTCACATCAGACCCACATATCGTCCATCAGTATCAACACAGATTTGAGGGGTTGATTTATCGCACTAGGGATAAGGATGCAGATGTTCTAACATTGCAAGGAAGGACATAGTGTTGGAATATATTACTTGGGGTGCATCAACATACAGTTTCATTAGTGCAGGACTGCAAGAAAGTTCGAGTCATCTAGATGCGATAGGGATAAGGATGCAGATGTTCTAACATAATAATAATAACAACAGAAAATACAAAAGTCGCTCAAGCTTGAAATTTAGGTTGTAGTTACTAGGTTTATATATGTTTGTATTACGCGCCTTGAGATGTATCAGTATATCAGTCTTCACTTATGTATGTGAAATCTTCTTGAATATATTGAAGGTATAAGGAATGAAAAGCTGACAATACAAAAACGATTTAATCGAAAAAATTAGGTTACAGTGACCTACTTTTAATTGAATGGAGGACACACATCGAGATGCATTTACATACCAATTTTCATTGGTGAAGATGGAATATTATAAATAATAGGGTGTAACGAATGTTCGCTACAAATACAAAAGCTACTGAACCATAACAACTGGGTCACAGCAGTAGTTTTTTTAATTTCCTAAAGTTAAACGAAAGAACAGCTGAAAATAAAAGTCGCAATAGGGTTAGGTTACAGTTATTTAGTCTTGGTATGGTTTGTGTACTGTTTTTGAGATGCATTTCCATACCAATTGTCATGAATATAAGTGACATCGTGACTTATTGAGTCTGTATCGTACGAACAGACACGCTAACGAAATGACAAAACGCTATATCTCCACTTATCTTCGTTGGCAAGGAGAGAACACGCGCTCCTTTTTCCATTCCAAATATTTCGGTAATTTAGATTTGTTATTCTTGTATTTAGAATTTAATTCGTTAAGTATCAGAAACAGATTTTGATTGAAAAACTGGCAAAAATATGATTCAAGTGCACCATTTTAAATTAGGTACAACGAATTTTTACTAGTAGTGACTACGATATATGAATTATAAAGCTTGATGACAGTGATGAGGTTTAGGATGCATGATGTAATATTTACCAGTATTTCGATACGCACGCTAACAATGACATTTGTGTTTTAGTTATTGGTGACAGTTAGAGAAATTTGAAACAAATGAATATTTCCGTTGTAAAGAAAACAGGCCTTGGCCAAGCGCAAAAGTCTTTCATGAGTTTTATATGAACTGATTTTGTTGATTATTCTCCTATTTGTTTCTTTTAAGATAACGATTTCAAGTTACAGTAATTTTACCCCCCAACGACTCATTTCAGTGAGAATTTAATTAGAAAAGATGTGATTTAAGTTTAGTATTTTTCTGTTTAGCATCAGTGAATATGAACGCGTAGTAGTAAGGGAAAGTGGTGGTTCTGGCCCAGAGACCTCTTTCCACCCCCTCCCCACTCTCCAAACAAATACGAATTACCCTCTCGGAGACCCTAAAATCTTCACCCAAACGATTTTTTCACAACATCAAACTGTTGGTTCTGGCCCAGAGACCTCTTTACACCCCCTCCCCACTCTCAGAACAAATACAAATTACTCTCTCAGAGACCCTAAAATTCCCACCCCAAACGATTTTTCTAAAAACTAAAAGGCGGATTCTAGCCCAAATATATTTTGAGATTAAATGAGCCCATCCCCAGATTACTACAGTAATGCAGTCTGGAAAATCAATACTCTACAGTGTTTTGCTTGTAACAGGTACGCAGCCTGAAAAATCAATAATCATTTATCAGAAAACACCCACGCAAAATGACTCATAATCATGGAATTTCTAGAAACGCCCACGCAGATCTATTAGTATATAAGGCAGGTAAAATTTCCTTCTGAGGCACTTTCAAGAGGACGTCTTCACCGAGCGGAATCAAGTAAGTGACGTTTTTCATATATTATTTATACCTCATCACCAATTATCAATGTTTCTACTGTTGATATTAGAAATATTTCATCACCACGATAGTAGAGACTAAACTTTACTTTACCGCTCACACAGCGACGAGACTCAAATAAATCTTTTATTTGTGGTTTGTTAAGAGGATATTTTTTGTCGATAAAATATACTTTTGATCGATCAAGATCGATTGTAAGTTTAGTATATTTTTGTTGGCTGATCGGATTGTGAAGGTTTTTAAATTCCGCTAACAACTTCTGGCTCAATTGTTCGAGGTAATTGAAATACTCGCTGTCATCAGATCTGGTAAGAGAAAGTTTTAGCTTGTCTCGAACTGCGGTAAAACATATACCTGATGTTTCATTATTAATTTCAACTGTCAACTGTTTGCCGTCCATCATTAGATATTTGATCTTGCTATTGTAACTATTTGTGACTGTCAAATTTTCAAACATTATTTCTAAAGTTTAGATAAAATTTCATACCTTAGTCATCGAATATAATATCGAGTATAGATCTATCATCAAAACAATACCCAAGTGCAAATGTATCTACTCCATTTTCGCAATAACGTTTGTCATCAAAATTACTCAATCCGCGTTTGATAATGACATCTGTTTCAAGTTTATGATGATTCGTTCGAATAGCCATTGCTCTTATAAAACTTAACACCACCATCAAGCGCGTACTAGTAATCGTCAAATTTCATAAACTTTTTAACAAAATCGCGAGGCAGACCTTTTGCCTTTTTTGTTATTTTATTATTATCTAGCAATACCGCGTACATTTTACTGCGTAATCCAATAAAATATTTGATGGTGCTCGAGTTCATTTCATCTTTGAACTTACCAATAACCTTTTTATTTGTGTCGTCATGAAATTTACTGTCACGAGGGTAATCGGAAAGATCAAACAGATGTCGATTATCGTATATATCCTGATAGACGTCCTCACATTCGATTTCGTACACGAGCGAATTGGTATCAGTAAACAATAATCTACTGGACGGCCACTGATTTTTAACAAAATTGTAATGAAAATCGTACATGAGCCATTTCGATAAATCTAACACGGAAGCTCCAACGTAAATTGGCTTATTTAGTTTTAGATTTGTTTTTCTTCTTTGTATTGCGACAAGATTTTCATTAAAAATTTTCATGCTAACAAAATCATCGTCTGACACAAGTTTGTTTCTGCGATTGATATCATTAACTAGCTCGATATTTACGCGTTTCCTAATATTTTCCATCGTCTTACCAAAAACGGAATTGTTCTTGAGCTTAAAGAAGTTTTTTTTTCAAAATCAGTTTTTGCTACAGCTCTTCTCGAAGTGTTTGAGTTAATATAACCTTTCATCCACGGCGACTGATTAAACTTTAAAACTCTATGAACTTTCCTCAACACAAGACCAGCATCTACTGCTTGTTTTAAAACTTTGTAATGCAAAACATAATTTTTCTTATCGAGTAAATTTGGCACTAGTTTTTTTACCATAGAATTTTGTCTTGGTGATGCTGTTGCTTGTTGTTCTTGAGATAACAAACTATAATCTATTATCATCGATTCTGCACAGAAAGGATAACCGTTGTGTAAATTGTATAGCTTAGTTGGATAATCGAGATCAACTTCAACGAAGTACGAAACATCGTCGGGTATCTTTTTTTCTGTCTCTGATAGAAATTGCTCAGCTGTAATCCAATGAAATCCACCAAAAGGCATTGGTTCTGCCATAGAATAACCGTACAAATTATTACAATCTAAATAAATTATATACTTCGAAGGAAGCTTAGGATTATACTTTTTCATATACTTATTGTTTGCTTCCGCATACTTTTTTGTTATCACGCTAATACCGCCTCGGATACCTTTTTTTTTTTTTTTTAACATATCAACGTCAGTCAGTAATTCTAACCTTACTTTACTAAACTTTAACAATGCGTCCCACGACAGCCCGGGAGCAGAATAATACCAACAAGGATCTAGTCCATAATTGTTATAGCTCACTTTTCGAAAACTTTCAAATACGTCCGCCAGCAATAACACGTCAGTTTTTAGATACAAATCATGATAATCTCCAAACGTCTTACAAGCAAATTCTTTCCAGATATCTTGTGCATATTTGTACTCATCATCGGTTATATTTTCATTTTTAAGTTGTGAGTAAAATTTGTCCTTGTCAGGTAGCGAAGTTTCATCAAATTTACTCCAATCATCGAGATACTCGTACGGAAATACTCCTTTTTTAGTCAGTAGATTATATTTATCTCCAAAACAGTGTCGTAGGTTATCAAACTCGCTACAACCTTTTACCAGCTCATCCAATGATGCCGCCATAAACTGCAGGCTGTCAATAAAACGCAACTTACCTAGCGTAACTGACATATACTTTTCAAAATTATTTGGAATGCATTTGATTACGTTATCGAGTTTTAAGCGAGATTTTACGTCAGGATCACCAAAAGCTTTTACGATAATGTGGCTATCATATCCTCGAAAGTTGTGAAGAATAACTGGAATAAAATCTGGAGCATGAAATTTTAAATTACATTGATCATGAGCCGCTCCACGATACTGTCCTGTTAGATGGCAATGGTCACGTACTTTCTTGTTATCATCAAAAGCTTTTTCACAAATATAACAACATTCTGCTTGCTCGTGATCAGATTCTTCTTGAGATGTCAGCTTTATCATTGGAGTTAATCTTTTCAAACGATTAAATATATAATCAACTTCGCTAATCAACTGCTTGAGAAGCCAGACAGCTGGATTTTTACCACGATATAATTTGATTGGTTTGGATAATCTCGAATCTGCACAACAAACTATCTTATACGCTACTCCACATGGAACATGGTTTTGAGTTTTCCTTGTACTCGATTGGTTAGGATTATTTTCTACGCCAAGTACAGGCTGAAGTAAGCATTCGAAATCAGCGTATATGACGAAAGGAATTTTTAGCTTGTGATTATAATTGACAAAATGCAATAAACTTTTTTAGACGGCATTGTTATTCGTTGTACATCACTACAGTACTGCAAATGCTTTTGTAATGTTTCATTGTCATTACAACCGTGCAAGCAGCAATAACAAAAGAACGTTTTTTTATTTCATTTATTACACTGTCTGCCAACTAGTCCATTAAAGTTTTTAATCCAAACGTAATGATTTTTATAAAACAGCAGGTTTTTTGTCGATTGTGAAGCTTTTTCTGAAATATACCTAGGATAGATGTTTTCTTTTTCGTCTAGTCCGAAAACATTTATTGAAACATTATTTTGCTTTTCAAACTTTGGTATTTGATTTTCTGCAACTGGAAAGTCGATGCCATTAAAATTTAATTTTGATACGTGACTAATATACTTGTCAACACGATCAGCATTTTTTTCTGCTGGAAATAGCTCAGAAAGAATAGCCCACTGAAAACATCTGTTATCGAGGTTTTTGACGTTTACACAGCATTTTTTATTTTTTATTTTTGGTGGCAAATCAATATACGAATTACCGCGTAATACGTTATATTTTATTGTGTGAAATAAAATTTCCTTGATCATTTCAAACTTCCAACCCGAACCCAATTCGGTAAATTCTTCTATCTTTTTCCAAATTTCTTGGTGTATTTCATTAGCCAGTGACAAAAGATTAGTCCCGAGCAAAACACGTCTTGATTTTGCATTAATGTAAGGGTCTGCAATTTCCTTGTCAGTCGATCCCTCTGTCACAAGTAGCTTTGAAAATATAACGTGATATTGCACTAATATTCTTGGACCCTTATGTTTTTCAAGTTCACGTTTTACAGTTGGCTCTAGCAGGTGGTAAAGATTTGTTGCAGTAAAATTTACCAGTACGATTTGTTTACTGAACCGATAACTGTTGTTGAATCCTGCAAAGGCAGTCGCTATTTTTTCAGGTTCTCCCATGAGACTCTTCTTGGCTATATCACGCAATTTTAACATTGTTATATATAGTATATTTATATTTAATTACAAATTACGTAAAAAATCAATTAGAGTTATAAAAATCTTTATAATATAATGTCACGAAATCTGAGATATATCGGATTGACAGCAGAGGAGCAAAGAAGCATATCATGTTCATCCGAAGTATAACTTCTACGCTGGAAATGCATTAGGTTCGGTTATTAACATAAAATCTAAAAAATCTATAGGAAAACCAACACCAGCTGGAATGATAATTTCAGTGAAAGGTGATAATGCTGAGAGAACGGAAATGTTTCGAAAAGATTTTATTTATACTTTGTTCTGCGAGGATATTCCAGAAGGGCAGCGAGTCTATCGAGTAAACGGCTCGATTAGCGATGACAATATTGAAAACTTATCTTTACAAGATGAGTTTCAACGCCATCCAAAATTTGATTTATATGAGGCGAATGACAAAGGAATTATGCGACATGTAAAAACAAAATATGTTGTTGGTTTTAAGAGTAATATGGGGTATTTCATGGTAACTGTCAGAGGAACACTAGCCGATCGAGTTCATTATCAATCACATAGATTTGTTTATGAAACATTTAATGGCGTTATTCCAGATAATTTATTTATTGACCATATTAACAAAAATAAAACTGATAATCGTTTAGAAAATTTAGATCTAGTTACACCAGAAGAAAACACCCGACGTGGATCAAATTCTGACGGTAATAATTTCAGAAACCCAAGAAGATCAGTTATTTCAGTAAATTTAGAAACTGGAGGAGAAATGAAATTTAAATCAATATCAGCTGCAGCAAAATATTATGAAATTAATCCCCGTGCAGTAAAATTTGTTGCTGATAGAGTAACAGGATCAGCAACGTCAGTGTCAACTTTTGATAGATTTAGTTTCAGATATGATGATTAATGATATTTCGTAATTCTGTCTTAGTAAGACAGCTATGTGCAAACGCTATAATATCATCTTTATCAAATTTCAGCGTCATTATTGCACTATCATTAAGTTTATTTTTTTCTGCTGCTGTCAGCAATATCCTATCATTTTGGCCAGGCATTATAATAACGTCAACGGAATACGAACTATAACCCGACAGACATTTTCGAACTGCTTCGGCTAGTTCCTTGTAATTTAATATATTAACCTTTTGATGATATTTTACCTCGTTAGTCATATCTTATAACAATAAATTAGATAAAAGTATATTATAATATGAACTTGATGAAACGACTTGCTGAAATATATGTGGAAGATACAATCGCAGACAATGTTAAAATCACCAGCGATAAAGTTGCTGGCGATAAAGTCTCTGGCGATAAAGTAGCAGACAATGTTAAAATCTCTACCGATATAATAGACAAATCTGCTAGTTATAGCGAAGATGATATTTTGTACAACAACGAATCTGATGATGACGATGAAATAGTCGCTGTCGCTGACAGAAAAAATTACAGCAGACCAACAACTGGAAGATATAATGTTAAGTATCACATTGCCAAAAAAGTAATAAAATTTAATTTTACTGTTGCCGAACAACAGATATTTTGGCAGCATATCAGGCCGTTTTTAAATCTAAAAATAACTGGCCAGCGAAGGAGTATAAAATACGATTTTATTTTCGCTAAGATATTTAATTTAATGCCAGTTGATAATGAAAGAAAATTACATTTAATTTCGTTATGTAAAACTATCAAATGTAAATTTGTGCTTGTGAAATACGAACAAATTTATAATAACGTTATTGGATCGACTTAGTTGGTACCCAGCTATTAAATTTATCGCTATACCCACGCCACTTGACTAAACTTTTATTGCCTTTTCTCCTAATCACTTTTTCGATAACGAAAACATCTTGCTCAGTTTTCTGAAGTTCTTGTTCATAAAAACTACCGGTTATAGGTTCCCCTGACAGATCTTTTAACGCGTATGTTACAGGTATTGTTAAAAGTACTTTATCAACTACAAACACTTCTTCAGTCCAGTTTGGAGTAAATCCTTTTGCAAATGTTTTTTTAGTCAGAGAAATCCGAACCCGATCACCTACCTCAAATTTATGTCTGCGGTACATGTTTTCATTTGCTAATATCGGATTTTTGATTGCGTTGTTTGGCGATAGTTTCGTGGTTCGGTGTTTCGTGTTATTATATTCATCAACAATGTTTTGTAAATTGTCAATATATTTATTGGTATTTTTAGCTGTGAAATATTTGTGTATTTTTTCGTTTAGAGTGCGATTAAATCGCTCTACTACAACACTTTTTCCCTCGTTCCCTGTAACATATTTTTTAATGTTATTTTGTTCTAGAAACTGCTCAAACTTTTTATTGAAAAATTCTGCTCCGTGATTGGTCCAGATTTTATTTGGTTTTCTTTCTGTACTTGTTATTATTTGTTTTAATGCATCAGTTATCGACGTTCCTGTCTTGTCTAAAACTGGAACACTAAAAGCATATTTACTAAAAACATCTACAACGTTAAACAAATATTTCTTATTATCATTAAATTCTGCTAGATTTGACACATCTACTAAATCTATCGCCCAGATATCATCAACGGCATTTGCGACAACTTTACGTCGCGCGAACTTTTTTTTTTAGGTTTATGTAGTTTGGCTGTGAGATCATCATACAATTCCTTTCCGAGTCCTAACTTATATTTTGTTCCAATAAAACCCTGTACCAGCTTTCTATCAAAACATTCTCGTAGATTTGTCGGTTCCATATCACGAAGTTCATCTAACATTACTTTGTTGCAATCCAATTTTGAGTTTTCATGATCACGATAACAAATGTCATGACGCATTGCTATTGCATCAACTTGATTGTAAGGTTCTTGTCCTGGCAGCGGATTATCATTTTCATCTAGTTGTTTATCAAGAGGATTATAAGGTCCAGTATATTTATGGTCTGGCAATGTCCAGCCTCCTTTTGGTTTTGGTAATTTGCCAATTAATTTATGTATATCTATACCTGTTCCAATTATTTCTCTGTTGTTACAACGTTGACAGTATGTGACAATTTTATTTTGCTCGAGACATAAATCTCTGTCAGAATCGCAGTTGCATATCATTATATATTTTTAGTCGTCTACTAAAATAATCTCCCTGACAACGTTAGGAGTGTATCCAGCTCCCAGCGACTTTATCGCCGGGGACGTTTTCTTTAAAAACATACTTTTCTTTCTACCACAAACAGCACAAATACTTTTTAGCATCATTCTACTATTTTTTGTTTTTTCCGTCGTCTCATCCTTATTTTCTGTTTTAGTTTTACATTTGAGACAATATGTTGACATTATATATTTATAAATTTAGATAAAATTATTAGTAAGCTTTAGACAGCTTTACAAAAATTAATTGCAATCTCATCATTAGCGTGAGAAGGTTGCTTATCAAACTGCAAAATAAACTTTAAAAAATTAGGATCTCCGGAGTTCTCACTCCGGGACATCTGTCGGACAAACATTATACAATAATATCCGCAAGCAGAAGTTCCAACAGGTTGAAGTTGATTGGACGAATAATATATTATTTTATATTTTTGTTTTATATATTTTTTTACTGCATCGCTCGGAGGAAGTCCAAACGAGTCAAAATAATTTTTATTATAAACTGCTACCCAATGCGTGCCGGATCCGTCATTGAAATCTTGTATATTTATCACACACGAACCCAGCGACGATGTCGCTTGCGATGGTACAGTGCTAAGTTCATCTTTAGAATAAACTCCGTGGAAATTTTTTACTGATTTTAGTTTATCAAGTATATCAAAGTTACTTAGCGGGGTGGCCGTGTTCCCGGCAATGTTAGTCCTCGTCCTCCGATTCCTAGCAGATTTGGCAGTAGACTTCCCGCTAGTCCCGCTAAAAGTGGAGCGAAAGGAATAATTCCTCCTTGTTTTGTTTGATTGCGTTTCGTTGTTTTCTTTTTTTCCGACGATTTTGTTGTTTTCGGTTTTTTCGACGATTTTGTTTTTCGTTGTGGCATTATATTTATCAGTCACATAAAATTAAACTTTAGACTATTTTTTTTATACCACTACCCTCAACTGCTTTTTTCGTTGCGCCAGATATTGCGCCAGACGCTGCTGCTAGTCCTAATGTACCCAACACCGGCAAAATTTTAGGTAATAACGTGCTGGCCATCACTGATAATGCCGGACCAAAGAAACCACCTTGTTTTGACATCGCTGTTATTTGTGCGGCACTTAAATTTAAAACAAAAGGTTTTTTACGATCGTACCTGTTTACTTGATTTTTTTTTTTTTTTAATTTTGTTAAAATACCCTTGGAAATGTTAGGGTTGATTTTTAATGATACCTGTCTCTGCTTTGCAACAGCAGCTGGTAATTTTTTAACTTGACCATCAGTCAAATATGTTTCGTTTATAATATATTTTGTCATCTTATATAACGATTGCAGATTAAACTTGGAGTGTCATTTTACCTCCAACGGAATCTATCGTAACAAATCTGTCGCTGATCACCAACACGTACACGTACAACTGTGCTATAGGAACTGCTCCTAATGTATAAGTAATTTCAATATCAGCTGTTGAGTCAACTGCTCGCTCGCTGTGTTTACTAACATCAAAATAAAATATTGGGTAAAGTGTACGAAATTCCTCTGCTGATATCTGAGATCCATCTTCAACATCCTGATATTTTTGTACTGCGTCGAGTAGGTACATGTAAGGTCGAGCAATATTTTTATTAGCGTCATCTGCAAAATTACATTCTATCGCTCGTTCTGGATATTGCTTCGAATTTAGTCTAGCATATATTCGTCTAACATCAGCGTTATCAAATATTGCATTATTTTGTTGTTGGTTACCATGTCGCTCTTGCTGTTGAAATACGACAAACAATTGCCTCGGCAGTTGTTCACTTGATGTTGTTGTAACTCGCCATGTGTAGTCGGTAGTATTTGGAACTGCTGTTTGATATATTTTATGCTGCTGAAAATAAATCTTGTTTGTGCGATTTTCAAGAATATTATTTAATTCTGACATTTTAGTGATCGACGGCGTTATTCGTGGCATCCACAAAGCAAGTTTGTTTATGATAAACTGTACATCAGCTCCGCCTGACCTAAACAGACAGTCGTTTTGTTCTGCCCGATCTAAAATAAGTGTATGTTTAACTGCACGAAATACTTTGTCGTAATCGCGACAAAAGCCGAAAATCATACTTAATGGAAGCATCATTGTAATTTGACGTGATCCTGCTGCAAGTTCTCTTCGCCTAGCAAAACCTTCATTGTAACGTGGAGTTTTTACGTCAAATGCGTTAATAATTATATCTAACATTGCAACGGCATCTGCACCTGCACCTGGTGGTGTTATATTAAGATTAGTACAAGCTGCAGTAAGTGAGAGTCTTACAGCGTCTGCATTAGCACCTACAGCTGGTGCAGCTATACCTAGAGCATCAGCATTAGCAATAAGATAATTTCTCACAGTTATAAGATCTGCAGCGGCATCAGCTCCGTGTGCTATAATACCTCTCCTTAAAAGTTCGGTCGATTCGCCTACACCCCGTCCAGTATCTTTAAACCACATCATGTTCGTTGCAGTTGATCTGGAGTAATCATCGGAAAACGAAATAATATTTAAGATTGTACTTGCAACTTGTAAGTGACTTGAAATATCTTCTACAGTTTGATTAGCTAGTTGATATCTAGCACTTTTGAATAAACACCAGCCATTATTTATAAGAGCTACTTCTGTTCCAGCTGCAATTGCAACAGGTGGATTGGCTACTGTCATAATCTGACCGCGAACTTCTAACATTGCCTTATGGGGCAGTAGAAATACATCTTCATCTCGAGTATTAAATGTTCTAATACCAGTTTTATTTGGTTCATTAGAATTTTCGCCGAGATACTCAATATACTCAAATTCTGTTACAGTGTCATCGGTGTCATAAGTTTCTGCTAAATCGAGATAATTTTTAACAGACATTTTTTATTTATTAGGTTATACAAAATTTTATTGCGGCGCCGTTACTTTAGATATTAATTTTTGTATAATCTGCTCGCCTTTCGGTGATAAAAGTTTTTTTGCTGTTGTTATCATAGCATGTTGAGTTTCTTTTGTTGGAGCGATTTCTGATATAGCTTGTTTTATCTCAGATGTAGACGGCAATCCACGTTGTAGATCACCTTTTATTTTATCAGCTACTTTTTGTCCCACCGCAGTTCCAGCGGCAGATGCGGCTCCAGTTGCAAAAGCTTTACCTGCGTCAAGTGCAATTGGTGCAACTTTACGCGCGATTCCCGGAACATTTTCAATAACTTTAGTAAATATATTTCCAAAAAATCCTTCTACTATTTTTCTTAGATAAATTTTTTTTCTCTGTTTCATTATATCTGAGGTTGTATAATTTTTATTGTCGATAGCGAAGCTATTGCGCACGCCTACGCAACGCGTAGGTGTAAATAATAAGTAACAATCTCGTTGTTCAGATCCAACTGTCGTCCGGATTGATCTGTTAATTGCATTCTTATACTTGTTATTTGATTTTCAACGTTTAACGGATAATATATAATATGACGCGGAGTAATTTGCATGAGAGAACCTGGTGGAACATCTGGCGAGAAACGGTAAATCGTTTGCCCTTTATTGCCCTGGGCTGAGTAAGATCCAGAAGCAATAGAGCAATTTACTAATATTGTATTTACGTCAGTTATATTTACCGGCAGTTCACCGTCATATGTAATAGGTTCATTAGGATCTAAATAATACGCTTTATGTTCAAATCCTATCAGTGGTGCGATACTTTTTGGTGATATAAAACTAACTGACATATTTTTTATTGTCATTCTAGCTCGTAACGTGTTATAATTTGCTGCTAACTCGAAATTATCAGGTTTCATCTTCTCTTTTTGCATAAGCTCTTTTATCACTCTGTTTAGATCAGTAATATTATAAGCTCCTTGTGGAATTTTAAATGTTTTCCATTGCGTGTCTTTTATTGAAATAATTGCAATCTCATCATTGACACCAGTTTTTACGTTAGCCATAGCATTCCAACAAGTACAAGAAATTAATCCAATTTCATACTGTTTCTCAGTATCAAGTTGTATTGGAGGAATATAATTTACTGAAAAATTTGCGCTATCTTTTGCGGTTGTACTAGAGTCTAGCAATAATGTTGTTGACATTGTTATTTATTATATTTTTACAAAATTAAATCGCCGAGATTAAGTCGCGGTGTAAAGTTTCATACTCGTCAGATGTTAATAAATTTTCCGATCTTAGATGATCAAGTATATCAATAATTTCATTATCAATTTCAACACTAACATTCCCAGCTTCTTTTGATGATATTAATAGCATTAATCTACCTATCATTTCGGCGGTTGATGTAAATATTTTTACACCTTCTCCAATCTTACTCATGCGAAGATTCTCATTATCTTTAAACGCGTCGTAAAATTCTATATTTTTATATTCTCCAGATCTAAATTTCTTCGCTAAGAGTTTTAAATTATAGGCAATAATAGCATTTCTATAACGTTTAAAAAGTTCTTCAAGATCTTCTGTTTTAGTTTTAGTTTTAATAATTCTATCATGAGCTTCTAATCCGTCTCGATAAATATCATTTAATTTTTCAATAAGATCATCATATTCGTATTGTGACAATATAGTAATATTATCAATATCTTCAACATTGTATTGTTCTATAAAAGAATTGTATTCAGATCTTGTTACTTTATCTTCTGCTATTTTTTGTTTTTCTTCAATTTGCTCCCTTCTTTCAGTTTCCTCTGGACTTTCATATGCCACATATACCAATTTTTCTGATCCTTTATCCAATAATTCTGCTTCTTTATTTAAATTACTATTATAATTGCTAACATATTTGTTATTTTTTATGTTACGAATAGCTTTAGTATAAAGACCAGCGATAATACCTTCTCGGTATAATTTAATGTCGTTATGGTAATTAATATTTCCTAAAACTATTTGACTGCGATATTTATCACTCTCTTCTCTTATTTTTGTTAATTCTGCAATTCTTTTTTCGATTTCAGAGTCGTCAGCTCTTTTAATAGCATGTATTTCTATACTAAAGGTATATTTCCTATCAAAATCTTTATACTTATATTCTTTTATTTTGCTATTGATATTTACTAAATCATGTTCAAATCTTCTTCTTTCTTCCTCTTTTCTCTTTTCTTCATGTTCTTCTAACCTTCTTTCAACCGATCTAACTACTGATGTTTCTAATAATCTTCGTTGAAGTTCCAGTGGATTATCCAACAACCTTATTAGTTCAGCTTGTCTAGCGGCAGGATCATCAATATTCCTTACAAGTGCCTCAGCCAACATTCTTTTTTCCTCGTCAGATCTAGCAATAATTTTTGCAGCAGCTGCTTCTTGTTGTTCTGATAGTGGTTTAGTTTCAGGTTGTTTTCCAAGTAGCGCATCAGTAACTGGTTTGAAAATCATAGCTGTTGTTTCTGCAGTAGTTATTTGCCACGTCGTGCTTGCTGTACTTTTTGCTTAAATGCTGCTTGAGATTGAGCAAGTTTTTTTAGATCTTCTATATGTTTTCTATATTTTGCTCGTTTGTCCATAATTATTATATATAAATTTTATAAAATTAAGTGGAAAACACATTACTGCAAGTAAATGTCAATACAACAGTGAAACATTTTAGTTGGATCATTTGCAAGTTTATTAAATAAGAAAAAGTTATATTTATCCTTTGTAGCTTTATGATATAATTTGATAAACTTATCTTTTGTTACATCACCTCATTGCACGTTCGCGATATTTCTAACGTCAACATTATCAAGTCCCGGAAATAATATAAAACAACCAGTATTTCGCCGAATAAATCTATCAACATTATAAAAACCTTGAGCCAAATAAACAGAATTACATTTCTTATTACGTGACAGTGAAAAATACGATCTTATTTTGTTCATCTCCGTATTATTTAGCGGAATATCGTCAAAAACTACTATCTTATGTTCATCCGAGTCAAGTTGATTAACTGGAACAAGATCATCTGGTTGTCTGATTATAAAAAAAATCTTCACCAGCCTCAAGATCATCACGAAGTTTGTCATTATATTCGCTTAGTAGCTCGTACTTATCTTGCTGTGGATTAATTGTATAAATATAAACTCGATCGTAGTTAAAATTATCGCCGAGAAGTAAGTTCATAAGCAAATTTGTTTTTCCAGATCCAGTTCGCCTAACAATAAGATAATGACAATCTGGAAGTTCATTGTTATGTTTATGTTTTACCAGCCGCTCGGTATCAAAGTTTAATATCGACGATTTTGCCATCGTTGTTATATAATTTTATGTAATATTAAACTAACTAATGTTGACAATTTTATGTAAGACAATAAATAATGAGCTACTATACAAAATTTGGAACATTAACAGGAGATTTATTGACTGAAGGTTATCAAGGTGACTTACCTAAGTACGCAACTCTTGATCAGCTAAGAAATGAAATCGATAATTTATTGAATCTCACAAGTGTGGATCAAAATGAAGTTGTTATTTTCCAGGATAAACAAGGACGATTAAAGACGAGTAATGTACAACTGTCAAATGTACTTGTACGAAT
The DNA here is from genome assembly GCA_016617855.1 of Megalonaias nervosa. Classification (NCBI taxonomy): domain Eukaryota; kingdom Metazoa; phylum Mollusca; class Bivalvia; order Unionida; family Unionidae; genus Megalonaias; species Megalonaias nervosa. Next base: position 86,452 of record JAECUM010090649.1, read on the forward strand.
TCCCACCGCGGTTGTTAATAATATTGTTACTTTTACTAATCAAGGTAAGATACAAGATTCCGGTAACTCGATTAACGATTATATCAAAAAAGCTGGTGATTCATTTACGGGTAGTATTATTATGAATCAAAATAATATTATAGACCTTGGAAACCCAGCCTCAGATACAGACGCCGCAACAAAAAAATATGTCGATGATCAAGAATCTAAGTACATATTGGCCAACGGTGGTATAATGCATGCATTTCTCAACATGAACAATAACGGCATTAATAATCTTAGAACACCGGAATATGATTTTGATGCTGCAACAAAAAAGTATGTTGATGATAAGGAAATTCCTATTTCAACTTCGTTAAAAACAATCGGTGATGAAATGACTACACTCAGTGCTACTTTTTCTAGACATGTAGAAACGTTTTTAAATTTTCGTAGAAACATAAACAAACCCTTTAAAGAATTTTTTGGGGAACAACCAACCGTTGAAATAAAACTAGCCGACATTAACACGAAACTCAACGACATTGTCAGTGGAATACCTAATATTGTTCAAAAAACTAATCTGATTAAAATTCCACACAGACAAATTAAAAATATCGTGTACATAGTAGCATCAGGATTAACAACATGGTCACAGAAAAATAACACTATCAAATATACCGCAGAAGTTACTGGTGTTTATAGACTATCTATCTTTAGCTCTGCAAAGTTTAAATTTTATACTACAACATCTCCGTGGAGTCATTCAACAGATGCTTTTTCTGGAGTTGTATCTATAGTGTTAAATAAGGATGCTGAAGAAATATTTTTACTGGAAGCAGATGATCAAACAATAACCGCAACGTTTTATTGGTGGTGTTTGGAATTTGTAGCTGAAACACCACAAATAATTACTTAATCAAACCAGAACCAGCATTGTTGTAAACTAATATTATATAATGAAAAAATATATATTTGATTTCAATCACATTTCAAAAGAAATTCCAAAACAAGATGTTGACGCGTTAATGCAATATTACAAATTTTATCATAAAAGACTTTGGTGCGTGAAAAAATATTATAAATATTATAACAAAATACTTCGAGTAATATCATATTTACCGCTGTTATTGACCGGATCTGGTATAATTTCGAGTGGTGCATCATTAAACCCGTTTTTGTTAATAATATCGGGCATTGGTGTTTCTCTTACAACTGCGTGTAAAAAGATAGAACCTCGACTCGCGACTAAAAAAAATAGTTGCCAAACGGCTAGTATCACCTATAAAAAAATTACTTGATCAGATACGATCTTACTTGCGGGGTATAAAATATGATATGGACGATTTAATACGTGAGTTTCGTATTATTGACAGTATATTAACAGATATTCTACCAATGAGAGTCAACAAGTATGAAAAAGATTATCAAAAAAAGTATGATAATGATAGGGTATGAAATATTATCTAAACAATAAAAAAATAATATATGAAAAATGCCACTTACTTGATTCCGCTCGGTGAAGACGTCCTCTTGAAAGTGCCTCAGAAGGAAATTTTACCTGCCTTATATACTAATAGATCTGCGTGGACGTTTTTCTAGAAATTCCATGTGATTATGAGTCATTTTGCGTGGGCGTTTTCTGGAATGTTCTAGAACATGTATACCTGGCTTGGCTGATAAATGTATTATTGATTTTTCAGGCTGCGTACATGAGGCAACCAAAACACTGTAGAGTATTGATTTTCCAGACTGCATTACTGTAGTAGTCTGGGGATGGGCTCATTTAATCTCAAAATATATTTGAGCTAGGATCAGCCTTTTAGTTTTTAGAAAATCGTTTGGGGTGGGAATTTTAGGGTCTCTGAGAGAGTAATTTGTATTTGTTCTGGGGGTGGGGAGGGGTGAAAAGAGGTCTTTGAGGTAGAACCAGCCTTTTCCCTTACTACTCTATCCCTATTAAAAGTTTAAGGGATACAGGAGCTTCTCAGAGTCTTTTATTATCAGGTACTTTGCCTTTTTCTGAGAAGTCCTGTTCTAATGAGAGTGTTTTCATTCAGGGAGTAGAGTGCAGCTTTGTTAATGTTCCTCTCCATTCTGTAAATTTGTCATCAGACTTAGTTTCAGGATCTGTGACAGTCGGAATCGTGTCTAATTTACCCACTGAGGGCATTCATTTGTTGGTAGGCAACGACCTAGCTGGAGACAAGGTTGTGGTTAATCCACTTGTAACTTACAAGCCTTGTTTGGATCAGAAAGTATTGAAAAAGAATACCCTGAGTTATATCCAGCTTGTGCAGTTACCAGAGCTATGGCAAAGAAAGTTCTTGAGAATGGTTTTGATAAGGAAAATATTCCTTTAGCTGACACATGTATTGGTCAGGCTTTTGATGAGGTCACTTTCACTTCTAATTTGGATCAGTCAAAAGGTATTGATCACAGTGATCCTCTTTTAAATACTCATTCTCTTTTATCTAATCAGGGTGACAAATGACAATCACTTGTCATCAAACAGGAAAAAGATCCTGAGATCTCCTGTTTGTTTCAGAGGGCCATTAGTGAAACTGAAGCCACTGAAGTACCTGTCTGTTATTTCATTAAAAATGGAATTCTTATGAGAAAATGGAGACCTCCCGAGGTACCCGCTAATGACGAGTGGTCAGTGAACTATCAGATTGTAGTTCCAAAATCTTACAGACAGGAAATACTTTGTTTGGCCCATGAAACTCCTATGGCTGGTCATTTAGGGATAAATAAAACTTATAACAAGATCTTGACTCACTTTTATTGGCCAAAAATCAAAAGTGATGTTGGTAAATTTTGTAGATCTTGTCATACTTGTCAGATGGTAGGAAAACCCAATCAGAAGATGCCTAGGCTCATCTGCAGCCTATTCCTGCATTTGACGAACCATTTAGCAGAATTATGGTAGATTGTGTTGGTCCCTTACCTAAGACCAAGTCAGGCAACCAATATTTGTTGACCATTATGTGTGCGTCAACAAGATTCCCAGAGGCGATTCCTTTGAGGAATACTATAGTAAAAGCTTTGATAAAGTTTTTTACTCAATTTGGCCTTCCCAAATCTGTCCAATCTGGTCAAAGGTCAAATTTCATGTCTGGAATTTTCCAGCTTGTTATGCTTGAATTTGGCACTCCGCAATTCAAGTCAAAAGTGAAACTATGGTTTCACAGAACTTTACTTGAGAGAACATTTGAGTTTTGTAATCGAGTTCATTCTCTCTTGCTCATTCTTCAAAATTTTCTTCAATTTAGATTTTACGGCCCTTACAAAGTAAAGAAGAAAATGAATGAGTTAAATTATAATATTAGTACTCTGATGTAAATAAATTAATGGAGTACTAGTATATTGAATGAGATAGCCAGGTAAATTATGCAGTTAATTTAGTTGTATCTGTCCCACCAACTGAGGATTTAAGTGAAGAAATTCAATTGGACATTGTTGATCTTGGAGCAACAAATCTTCAGAATTCGGAAATTATGAAAAATCTGGACCAGAAACTTTTACATTTGCAACAACAAGAAAAGAATGAACTTAAACAGTTATTATTCAAATATGAGAACTCTTTCTAGATATTTCTACGAGGACATACAAAATTTTTCATGACGTTGAAATTGTAGATTCAAAACCTGTGAAACAACACCCATACGGGATGAACCCTCTCAAACAGGAATACTTGAAAAAGGAAATTCAGTATTTGCTGGAGAATGATTTCATAGAGCCCAGTAAAAGTG
>JAECUM010090650.1:0-54651 GCA_016617855.1 Megalonaias nervosa
GGATTTCAGTGAAATAAAAAACAGCTTACCTTGTATAGTGTCTGTTATTCATATATTTCCACTTTATATACTCCTACATCCCATCATACAAGAAATCCCAGTCATGTAAACTGTTTTGAGTCTCACAAAATAAATCCAACATTTACATTGCAGGTCTTGCTTTTGGTCCCCCATTTTCTTGGCATAATCGTTTGTTTCTTTCACAAGCTTTTCCACCAGACATTCAGGAAAAAACTTGAGAATAAAATCTTTCTCATTGACTAGTGGTCCAAGCTGGATTGTTGAACTAACATGAGAATCAAAATCAAAATGTCCTCCTTGTCATACGATTCAAAATCACTTACATCTGGTGTTAAAACAGGACTAATATCAATATCTGATCCATTTTCTAAGAATGATCCATTAAACTCTTCAATATCGCTTGCACTGAACCCTTCAAAGTCGCTCATATCTGAATCGGAATCCATCTTTGTTTATATCAACTACACGTGTTTTATAAATTGCAGGAAAGCCCTTCCAGTGTGTCTAAATTTAACCTCTCAGCTTTCAAACTTGTATCAAATGTTGAGTAAACAGTCCTCTCATTGGTTATGATAATCAAAAATATATAAACTTCTGTACTTTCAACCAATCAACGTTTAGATAACATAGCCATTACATCCGCATGGATGCGACACAGGGGTTTCGAGTACTGCTGAACTATACGCACATAAGTGACACTGGGGTAGTAAATGAGGTTTATCGACACTGCATATATGCATCAGTGGGGTTCAGGAGCTATTTACAGGTGATGCTTAGATGCGGTAGTCGTAGCTAAAGGGTTAAATTCATTGAAGTTGGTCAAGAAACTAGACTAACTTTATAGGAGTATTTCAGATGCTTTAATCTTCCCATGTTTTTCATACAAAACACCTGTGCAATCAAGCTTTTGCTCTTATAGTAAAGTAGGGGTCACTCAACTGAAAAAGGCTTTGCCCTGTGGTTTTTAGGCATACATTGAGCAACCATAGATTATGAGTTTTGAGATGCTTGCTCAACCTAGCCAGGTTAAATGCAGTGTTGACTTGTAACCCAAGATGAAATGTATTGCATGCATTAAATAGCTGGTGTTGATATCGATTGTGCCAACAAACAAAATCTTCACATTCGCAAGTTGCCAATTTCAACTCCTCAGTGCTGACAAATGACATCATTTCCATATCAAAAAATGGTTTTCCGTAATGTGCTAAGTTGTAGGCTTCTTACAGAGAGCTCTCTTCTTCATTTTGATTTCAGTCTCATTTAGATTTGAAATTGCCATACCTAGTGGAGTGTCATGCATATATTGAGCTGCACATGCCTTGTGAGGTCCAGAACTGTCATGAAACTTCATTGGTTTAATCCTGAATTTGTCAATAAACTGATTGAATTTCCAACATGTGCCACTTTGGAATATTGTTTGCAGTAACTGCAAACCATCGTTCCTTAAGAATCAGTAAAATCAAGCCAGGGATAACAAAAATTAACCCAATGCCTCTGAAATTTTCCCTCTCCATGTATTGTCACATTTGACCTTTTTTTGTTGCCACAGATTCTGGCATATGGCTCCTTGGATAAATAGCAGTTGCAGTCTTATGTTGTATCCCTCCACTTGCATATGAATTTTTCTTCTCCAAATCTTTCCCATCACTGTCCTGGTGAAAATAATTTAGCAAACTCATTGTATCAAAGTAGTCAATATCAGTTTGCTTGACTCAAGTGATCATAACATACATTTTTTCATTGAAATACTAATAGAAATTGCTCATTAATTAGCATAAGTGATTTGCTTCAAATACAATATCGCATGTGGAAGTTAATCCTCTGTATAATCAATAAAATTACAGAGTCATTACTGTCATTTATTCAGTTCATAAAGGAAACCAACATTAATGACAATAAAGTTCCTTTCATTAATTTAATTACACCAACTATTAAATCATTATGCACTTGAGATCCTCTATATTATGTCTGATAACAATTACAATAATAATAAGAATAATATGAATAACAAGAATAACGATTTCATGGTAATTTAAAATAAGTCCAAATTACCATTATTGTCATTATTATTATTATTATTATGTTATTATTCTTATTAAAGTAAAATAAGTTCACTTTGTTATTGTTATTAGTTTTGATACTATTTTCAACAACTTTCCTACTTTAAGATTCAGTTTCAACGAACAAAAGTAGAACCATAGGAATGAAAACAAAAAATAAATCAATTTTAGAAAGAAAGAAACAAGCAACCTTTGTGCATAAATTTTGTATTGATTTGAGAGTATTGCCCAATACAGCATCATGAAATTATAATTGTTTTGTCCTTTAAAATCAGTATCAATCATTTAATGAACTATAAGAAAAATAAATGCATGATTGGAGTCATGAAAACCCATGTCTTTTATTTGTGTTATGTGAAACATTGATAAATAATCAAATACTTAAATACTTTAAGTTTACATAAAACATATTTTATTAACAAATGTTACTTTAATAGAAAATGATTGTTTTGGTAAAACAGGGACACAAGTTATTATTCTTATTTGTTGGACCAGATTATCTGGTGGTATTGTATATCAGATTTAAGGGAAGTAACTGAGCTCTAGCCCCCATGTGTTATTTTGGTACACCTTTGTCTGTGATTGCTGACAGGTTCCTGTCCATGTCAAGCAGTTTTATATCTGTCCTCTTGTGGTAGGTCTGGATATGAAATACCACACAATGCTTGCCGTTAACCTGTGCTTCTGCCTTGGGACTTTACCAGTTGTTTTTACTCATGATTCCATGTTTCTAATAAAGCTCCAGTGTATGGTTAGAATTTGTTTATGATATGACACTGTAGTCTTAAACTAAGCAACTGAAAAAAGTGAACGCAACACATTTATTAAAATTAACAAATAATTTATTTCTCTAAGTTACAAATTTAAAATTTCAGAGTAACATAGAATAGTGTGTATTAAATCGCAAATAATACTAAATGTCCTATCCCAGGTCCAAAAGTAAAGAATGTTTCAAATGAATTCCATTAATCTTGAATGTGCTGATGTACCAGTAGTCTTGATGTATCCCAGTGATATAATCCAGAATGTCTTTGAATGAATTCACAATAATTCTAAAATAGTGTTTTAGTCAAACAAGTCATTGAGCACTTTGTAATTCTAGTGAATCATTGAAATTAATTATTCCTCTTAAATCATATCTGAACACAACAGTAAATGATTCCACAGACTGAACTTAAAAGAGGAATGAATAATTTTGTTTACCTCATCCTATATATATTTCACTTGATCTAAGATGCCAGTAAAATGCCCAGAAGTTAGATCATTTCAGATGTAAAAATTTCACTAATTCATTAACAAGGTCAGGCCTTGAATTGTAATTCAAGTAAACATCTTTTTAGAAAATGATAAAAGTCAGGTAGGGACAACCCTCAGTCAAGACAATAGTCAGGTAGGACCATACTCCACCAACAATCATGGACAAAGGTCAAGCACATAATATACATTAAACATACATAACGCTTGTTATGCCATGTTTTAGATAATCTGGTCACAAGGCCAAGTGAACTTACGGTATGGACCTGTATCCATCATGTGTCACTCATTGTGCATCTAGCAACAATTGCTATTTTTAACTTTTTACAAACTACCAGACCAATTTCAACCAAACTTTGCAGAGCATACTGGCAACCTTGAAAAATGTTTTCATAACATGCAATCATCAGTACTGGAAGAAATTTGAACAGGAAGTATCCTCCTGACTTTCTTGGTCAATTGCTGACTTGTACTTTGCTATTACCATATATTCTTATCAGGTGGTGAGCACCTGAGTCTCCTGTTGTACTTGCACTAGGTTAACTTGCTGCACTCATTGATTGGGTGATGAATAATCTTGTCCTTAGTCATGCACATGATTATTATTATTATTATTATTATTATTATCAAGGTTTGTCCAACTTGTTTTGAAGAAGGCAGAGACAGCCAGGGATGTGTTCGGAGCTTATCTGAAGAGTTTAAAGCTTTGAAGAGGAGTGCTAAAGGGCAACAACTCCGTCAAGAATATGCCAACACCACTTCATCATGGAGAGACAAGTAAGTCTTGTATATTGTGAAAAACCTATCTATATAGCATGCAAAGAAAAGTTGATTCAGTCAGTATTGCCTGTTAGCTCAGTAATTACTCTTTTGAGGTGGGAATAACATTTCTGACCATAAGGATGCCAAAGAGGAATCAAAATGTCAACTGTAAATTGGATTATAAGCACATCCTGCTTCTGGCCAAAAGTAAAATATTTTTTGATCCCAGAAAGCTTCATTGGTGGATTTTTAACATGCCTGCATTACTGAAGTCAGACACAGTAGTCACTTTTCAGGTAGCAACAGTAGCATCCTCAATGTTGTCAACAGTTTTATATGGTGTTTGTGACAGTTTTTCAGATGCATGTATTTCCTATACACCTGAATATTCTTTCATCATACTTTGAATGAATCGTTATAAACCTACAACAATTCAGTGTGCAACATGCTAAATCACCCCTTTTCCATTTTAACTTGAGTTGAAGTTCTTTGTCACATAAAATTTGTACTAAAGTTTTGATTTAAATTTTTCATTTGCTTGCTTTTTCTAAACCCATTTATAGAATTTCTTCATACTTGGGTTTAATTATTATGACGTTATGACAATTCATTCTACGACATGCTGGCTCTATTCAAGATCACTCACAGAAAATTTGTTTTAAGGTTGTTGTTAAAGTTTTTCATTTGATATTGTAATAAATCTTGGGCATGTGCTATTTGTATTTCATCTCCATTTATATCTTTGTTAGATTTTAGTGATTAGTTGTTTGATTATGGGAATTCATTGTTGGGGAAATATTTCTCAACCCGAGTAATTAGTTTCTAGGAACAGACATCATAGTGTACAGAATTCATGAACTTTTATGATGGCATTAGTTTCGTAGTTTGAGATCGGTAAGAGCTGCATAAATGGGCATGGAGCCATGTAGTCCTATCTTAATGTAAAGATGTTGATTGATTGTGCCTCTGAATGTGACTAATATTTTGTGTCATGGAGTCATTGGGAGGGGTATTCCTTTCTTTGGAGATGCCTTTTATTGTTGCTGTGAAGACAGTTTGGTGGAGGGACACATGTGAAATGTGGTTCAGAATTGTGTTTCAGCTGAACTGGGGATGGAATTGGAAAGTAGTTCCCAGCATTAGGCATTTGAGTTGTGATTTCTTTCATGGCGTGAAGTACTGATGTTATGCTTTGGAATCTTAACAAGGATTTGCCATGCAATTGTGAAGTTGTGATATTTGTTGTCATTGATTGATTAAAGACAAATTATTTGTAGTCTTGGCATTTTATGAAAACTTCCAGTTGACAACAACTGTTGGAAATAGGGGAAAACAAGTGACTTCTGGCCCAAACTCATGCAGGTGTTTGATTCGCTTGGTAGAGAGACCCCTTGCATATAACAATATATATTTCCTAAATCTCTTGATATATTCTCATCACAGTTGGCACAAACATATTAAGTTAAGATAATTAATTATATGACTCACTTGCATGGCTGTTTGACCTTTGGGGTCAACCAGTCAGCCATAGAAAATGTTTGTTTAGGTTTTGTATAATTATATAATAAACAGTTTCTGTATAATTGGCTGTTGGGCCCATTTTTTTTGCAGAGGCATCTCCATGTTTATCCTGTTATTTATAAGAATGCATGTTTTCATGTTGTGTGCACAAGGTGACAATTCTAGTACAGAAACATATTCATACCAGCTGGATTCCAGATTAAGTTTTGGCCTACATGCATGGCCAGCTGCCCATTTTCTCCATCTTTCTTTAACTGATTAATGCAAATTGACATAGCTAGTCATCCTGTGGGAAGTTGGTCTGTTCATAGATCAGTTTCCTCTTTGCCAAACTAATATCAACAATGCAATCATCACATCTTTATGTGTGAAATATCTTTGTATTCAGAATAGGTTCTTAGCAGGATTAAAATATATAAATTACATTAGTAACTGGACACTTATTCAAGATCATATTCCCATGTTATACCTTTGTGTTTGGAGTATACATGATTAATTGGACACTTATTCAATGTCATTGTCTCATTGTGTAATATTTGTGTTCGGGTATGCATGAATAATTAGACACCCAATCAAAACTTTGATGTATGATTCCATCTGCTCCCATTACATCAGAATATTTGGAAGAGTAAGATATTGAAGTTTTTTATAGTCGTCTGTGCCACTGATAAAGGTACAGATGTGTCGCCGGCTGCAGTCTTCTATGCCATTGTTAGAGGTACAGATGTTTCACCTGGTGCAGCTTCTGCCTGTACATCCTTCTCACACCTCAGTAGATAATTTTGACTATGGGGGAGTGTACCACCATTTTTGGGCAGACCAGTGGACGCAAGGCCCCCCACATATCCAGGTATGGCATTCTGACTTGTAAGTCCAGAAGTGGAATCAGTATTTTACTTGTGTTCAATTAATATTTGAGAGGATTTATTTATTTAAATTATTCACTGGAATTACAAAGTGCTCAGCAATTTCTCAGATTAATTAACTATTTTGGCATTATTGTAAATTCATTTAAGGATATTCCAGGTTATATTATTTTGATACATCAAGACTGTTAACACATCAGCACTACTCCTGGTGTTTGGTACATCAGCACATTCAAGACTGAAATTCATTTTAGAGCACCCTGGAATTCATTTGGAATACTCTATACATTTAAACTAATTATAAAACTTTTATGACCATTTGGGATTTATTTCACAATACTGTAAGTTCTTTTTAAATTTTCTCTTTGTATTCTATGGAAATAAAGTACTTGCTAAATTTTACTAAACTTTTTGGTTTTCGCTCTTTTCTGTTACATAGCTTAAGACCTTAGAGTCATAATAACACTACATTGAAACTTGTACAGTGATATCATAGCTGCATCATTGATGTTGCACTTAGAATCATTAGAGGTTTTCTTAAATCAGGTATGATCATGTCAGAAAGACATAGGTCTGAATTCCAAAATATATCAACAGAGTATCCATGGCAGATGTTTTGACCACTCTTCCAACATGAACTTGATGGGGCAAGATGCATGTATATGTTTGACATCACTTAAGTCACCTCATGCCCAGACATTATGGATGACACAATTTGAGTCACCATTGCTGTTTGTAGGCAAAATCAATCTTAATCTAACCATTGCATACTTATCCATCAAGCATCATGGAAATTTTTTCTATTTGTATACCAAGGGGATATTTAAAAGTTTCAAGCTCCTCAAGTCTCAGGCTTGGCCAATGTGGGTATGTGAGAAATCATACCAGTAGCTTCTCATGTGTCAGTGGTTCTTCCCAGGGTTTTCATGAGTTTTTCCTCCACCAGTGAAACTGATTGCCATGTATAGCCTGTCATTTGCTGAAAATGGTGTTGGGCATTTATAGATATTATTAATTGCATCACCATGCTGTCCTGGTTGACTTTATCCACAGCATTAGTGTTTGAACAAAGTAATCCAGAATATATAAGTTCTATTTTGGTTGAGGGCAGGAGTGATCTCCTCTCCGTTTTGAGTCTCCTGGTTTTCTATGAACTGAGAAAAGTCTGATCATCCATCCAGCATTTTGTCCAGCTGGACATAGAGTTTATTATCACTCTTGTACAACTCCACAGTGTTTACATGGTTAGGATCATTGAACTCATAGAGTCCATTTCCAACAGGATGTAGATTAAAGTGAAAGAGTTTTGCAACTCTTTGGATTATTCATTGCAGCAATAGATCTGATTTTACTGGGCCATATGTTCTACTTACAGATGACATTGCTGGCTCAAAGCATCCCTTTTCCGGTCCACTTGATCAAAAAGGTCAGGGTTGTGAATGAGATAGTATCACTCCTGTACCAGTAGCAGAGTCATAGTTGGCTCATGACAGAAAATCCTCAGGAAAACCTGCAACCAAAAGGTACATTATGTACAGATGACAGTATGTAGTTGGCAAACCCACCTATTGTTAAACTTTGATATTGTCAGCTACTGATGTGAGCTGGAGGAAATGCCTCTTCACAGCAACCTTCTAAACATTAAGGCTGTATTAAACACCTTTCATTTCTGGAAGTACAACATCTGCAGGAAAGCAGTCATAATCCTGTCAGACAACTTGGTGGTAGTGAATTGACTTCAAAACAGGGGAAAACCAATTCAACCAACCTGTGTGTTTTTGGCAATTTCTGCATTGGTGCTCCAAAAACAATATCAATGTACAAATCAGACATATTTCTGGTAGACTCATTAGTCTAGCTAACTCTGTGTCAAGAAAGGGTCAGATCATGATCATAATGAATGGTCCATCTATTAGTCAGTCTTTCATTAGATTTGCACACTTAAGGAGGAGGGGGTGGGCATGAATGATCTTTCTGCTACAAGGTGAAATCACATACTGTCCACCTTCATCTCTCCAGTTCTGGACCTAGAAGTTTGGGTTATGAATGCACATTCAGTTAGTTACGAGGGGTTGAGGGCCTTGGTCTATGGTCTTAGTACCAAAAATAACAGAAGTTGAGGGTCATAACTGCAAACTGATTCTGATAGCCTCTCTAATGGGACAGATCTTAGGTCAGCAATTTACTCATTATGGTGATATATCTGTCCAGGAAACTTTCATGCAAGCGAAACTTCTCAAACAACATGGTTACAGGTATTCTGTCCCTGTTCAAACCAACTCATTTATGCCTAACTTGTGTCAAGGGAACATTGCTGAGAAAATTTAAGCCTTCAACTGATGACTAATAGATAAAGTGGTGTGTATTAAGGGACTTGTGTAAAATGAACAGCATCATCCCTTTGAGCACCTCAGTCACAACTTGCAAACTTTATCATTTGCCATACAAGGATGAAAAATTTGGCTCAGATTTCCATCAGAAGCATGTTCCATGATATCTGACACTTTCCGGCATCATGGTAAAGGGAATATTGGTCATGATAAAGTTCTGTGAGGTATAGCAGAGACAATATTTGAACCTGGTTGGTCCAGTGGCTGCTGCCTAGTTGACATCAACCTGGTTGGTCCAGTGGCTGCTGCCTAGTTGACATTAACCTGGTTAGTCCAGTGGCTGCTGCCTAGTTGACATCAACCTGGTTAGTCCAGTGGCTGCTGCCTAGTTGACATCAACCTGGTTAGTCCAGTGGCTGCTGCCTAGTTGACATCAACCTGATTGGTCCAGTGGCTGCTGCCTAGTTGACATCAACCTGATTGGTCCAGTGGCTGCTGCCTAGTTGACATCAACCTGGTTGGTCCAGTGGCTGCTGCCTAGTTGACATCAACCTGGTTGGTCCAGTGGCTGCTGCCTAGTTGACATCAACCTGGTTGGTCCAGTGGCTGCTGCCTAGTTGACATCAACCTGATTGGTCCAGTGGCTGCTGCCTAGTTGACATCAACCTGGTTGGTCCAGTGGCTGCTGCCTAGTTGACATCAACCTGATTGGTCCAGTGGCTGCTGCCTAGTTGACATCAACCTCCGCATGGACATAGTACATTTGGTGGTTTCGCCTGTAATAATTTATTAGTGTTCTCAGAGAAGTGTAATTGGCTGAAAAATTTCCTCTTCATGTTTAAATTTTGCATTGGGAGTATGTAGAAGTAAGTGGATGAATGTTTAATCTTTGCATTTGAATTATATAGGAGTAAGTGGATGAATGTTTAATCATTGCATTTGAATTTTATATGAGTAAGTGGATAAATGTTTAATCTTTGCATTTGAGTTATGTAGGAGTAAATGGATAAATGTTTAATCTTTGCATTTGAATTATATAGGAGTAAGTGGGGACTCGTTCAAAGTCAGCATTTGCAGGAGTTTTTCTTGCTCCTTCTGTTTCAGAGACCATCTCAAATGTACAGTTGGGTCACAACAAGTTCAGCCTAAAACAGATTCAGTTTAAATTACAAAATGAAAACTTGGTCAAATTTAAGTTAAATATTGACAACTATCATGAGCGATATGGTATGGTTTTGCCAACCTTGCATCTTTTGTCATTAAACCTATTGTCCATTTCAGACTGGACATAAAACAGGAGTGTCAGAGGTTACTGATGGGCTTCCAGAAGAGTATTGGTACATCAGAGGTCAAGAGAACTTTACAGGAGTTGAGGACAGTGATTACAACTCCAGATTGGCAAAAGTCGTCACTGTGGATGGTGAGGTCTTCGGTATCTTTTTTATCACAATTTTATCTGATTTCTGGATGAAACTTTGAAAAAGTGGTATTTATATATTTAGTTTTGCCCAGATAATAATGTTTTAAAGGGAAATAAGGATATAATACTAAGCCTTATGTTGCTTTCTTTTGCCCATATTGTCATACAGTGGTTAGTTCAGACCACCATATGAATAGCATTAAAACAATGATGTACACACACACGTTTTAATAAATAGAATATATAGCTGCATTGTCATCAAGTTTAAATTTGTTTAAATTGATGAAAAATCTCAGTAATTGCAAAAAATGTAGATTAGATTCGGACTGCACTTGAGGCCAAAACATCCTGACATTAAAAACTTGATTCTTTTTGTTTTTTAAATTAAGAGCCTAAAATCAGGCATTTACTACTTCTGAATACATTTTGCAATAAAATCAATCTGTAAAAAAAAACAATGAGTAAAGTCAAGTCACTTTTGTGAATAAAATATGTCTTCAGTTCAAAACACTATGCATATGTTGATTAGTGACAGAATGATGTCACGGCATGTGCAACATTCTTTAAGCAGATCTAAAAAACAATGCTATAAATAACAAAATAAAAAACTTACACACATGTATATAATTTTTGCTTTAAATCTTAGCTTGTCTGAAACAAACACATTTGTTCACAAAAGTACTAATCAGAATTGAATAGGCACTGTTCACTGACATGATGTGAATTCTGTACTTGAAATATTTGTGATTTTATGCTGTTTGAGACCTGGTCATTCTTTCTTTTTTTTTGGCAAAGTTTATGATTCTTTTCAACTGCAGAATCTTCAAAGGCATTATGTCTGGTATTTCTAGCCACATCAGTAATTTCTCCTCTGCAAATATGGCTAAGGAAATGGCAGGGGTTGCTTCTGGTGGGTCCTCCTCATTATTGTCAATGGTAAATGTATGTTTTTACATTTGGCACTTTGGAAAAACAATTTTATTATCACTCTTACATTAAACAGTGGAGCAGCCCTCATCAACAGTAATCCAGTGCTGAACATAATCAAGTGATTGCAGACCCCCATAGCACAACTTAAGCCTCTTTAACATCATCCTCCATGAATCCCTCTTTTGCAAAAGTTCCCTTCAGTCCCTTTTCTCAGCATCTCTGGGAGTCACACTGTACCATGCATTCCCCACCCCCAAGTTACGTCACCTCCTTAAAGTAACTTCTTCACTATATCTATTAATGAATTTTCACTATTCACCACAGATTTTGTAAGTTTTCTTCCATCGTAAATCTTGAAACAATTTCTTGATCGAGATGTTGCATCTTGTTAGTATTTTTTGGGAAAAGAACAGTTTAAATTTTTCAATGCTGCTTACAAGAATTTCAATGCAAGGATGGACAGGGCAATTTTCACATAACAGAATCACCTTCTTATTTAGTCCTTTATGTCTTAAATATTGCCTCAATCCCAGTATGAAGTCCTTGAAAACCCAGTTCTAAAAGTATTGTATGTCATCCATATGCTTTTGCTATGATGGTACATAGATGGCTTAGTTTACATGTTTACATAATGAAAAGCAGTGTGATTTAAATTTTCAAATAGGCTAGACTCACATTTTGTGGTTTCCCATCTTTTTTGTGCATGCGTGGATTGTTTTTCAGTCATCCATTGGTTTTTTCTGCTTGTCATATTGTATGGCAAGGGTTTTGTTGGGCACAAATTTATAACACAGTCCAGTTTTATTACAATTATGGAGCTGTTTTTTACAGCATCCTCAATCTTGGATAATCTGCCTCAGTTTCTGTGGATAAACTCAGCAGCATCACTGTCAACTGAACAGTTTTCTCCACATGTGTAAGAACTTATGATTTTATGAGATTGGAAGTGATACAGCCAACTGATGCTGGCTTTTTTAATGTACAGTCTTGCCCCTTTAATTCCTATCAAACTTCTCTACCTGTGTCTTAAGTATTGCACCTGAAATGGGCACACTGTGTGACCTACCTGAGTGTAAAGAGCACTATTCAGGTCTTTGCTAATGTAGCTTTTTGGCATTTTAATGCAACATCTATGCCTAAACCAGTCAGCATGTTATTCACTTGTTCAAAAACATTGACACAATTAAAATATTAGCATTTTACTTTGGATATCTAAAGGATGAAAAAATTGACAGTTTTCCTTCCTATGATCCCCATATTTAGGTCCAAGGGTTGATGTGTTGTGCAGTGTGAGGAAACTCTTCTCTTCAGTCATTATTTTACACTATAAGAATGGTTGTTCTGTTACATTTAAGCAAGACAACATGTCACAGTTCTTCCTTTACAATATGAGTAAGAATGGTTGTATTATTACTTTCAGCAAGAGAACATGTCTCAGTTTTGCCTTTACACATAAGTAAGAATGAATGTTCTGTTACATTTCAGCAAGAGAACATGTCTCAGTTTTGCCTTTACACATATGTAAGAATGAATGTTCTGTTACATTTCAGCAAGAGAACATGTCACAGTTATTTACACATAAGTAAGAATGATCTGTTACATTTCAGCAAGAGAACATGTCAGAGGTCTGCCAGTCATGTAGAACAAAATTTTCCTTGCTGAAAAAGAAGAGACACTGTAAAGTGTGTGGTATGGTTCTTTGTAAGTCCTGTTCTTACGAAGAGCTGCTTATCTACCTCCCTGATGAGAGGGACCCAGAGGACACTACACCGCAGCTTGGAGTCATAAAGTTCATTGGGGTAAAAATGTCCTATGTCTTCTTTATGCTGACACATTCTCAGAACATTTTTTCTTTTTGTGTTTTTGATAAGAGGAGTCTGGTCTTCAACCAGTGCAAATTTGACAACTTTTTAAATACTTATTCAGCTATTATTTTCTACATAATTAGTGACAGTGTACTTACAATTAGTGACAGCTTACTTTAATTACTGACAGTGTACTTTCAAATAGTGATGGGGTACATTTAATTAGTGATGGGGTACTTTTAATTAGTGATGAGGTACTTTTAATTAGTGATAGTGTACTTTCAAATAGTGATGGGGTACTTTCAATTAGTGATGGGGTACTTTCAAATAGTGATGGGATACTTTTAATTAGTGATGGGATACTTTTTCTCATACTTCTATGCAGTGACAGTACTTGGGATATAATTTCAGCTAGAAGTTGTCTAAGAAAATTCAGACCAACCTATTTTTAATTGCACAACTTTGATATTTTAATGCTTGGCACATTGGCCATGTAAAAATATTTTTCTTGAACTTAAATACTCCAACTTTTCACACGGGATCATCCTTATCAAAGAATGTTTTCATGTAACGTGATTATACTGTATGGGGCACAGCCCCTAAATCATGATGGTCATGTAGAATTCACTGTTGTATAATGTTTATAGCCCAGAACAGAAGAAAACCCAAGTTCATTGTACTTCACAAACCAACACCAGTATACAGTAAATTATATTCTGCCCAACATTCTTATGGTAGAGAGAAGAGAGGAAAATGTTTCAAACATTTATTGTACCCAACAAACAAGGACTAATACAGCATTATGGTTACACTGGGTCCATAAATATTAACATTGTAAGAAGTGCCCGATACGGTTAGTGCACTGGACATATTGAAGTTGGTACTACTAGATTCTGCATGAAATGTACTGTTTTAACCCATTGTGTTTATCAGACATACATACATATTCTGAATGACACTGACAAATATACATACAGGTTTATGACTTTGCCTGGAGTGATATTTAAAATAATTTTATACTATTTTTCAAATATGAATTTTATTGTTTAACCTAATCTGTGTTAGAGTAAGTGCAAAGCAAAAAGAATATGGGGTATATGAGTTTAGAGAGAAGAGAGTTGTTTTTGTTGTTGTGGGCTTAATGCCATTTTTCAGTACATGATAGGCCATACATGGTAATCAGTGTAACTGGTGGAGGAAGAACCACCAATCTGAGACTCGAACCCAAATGGACAGAGATAGGATGACAGTAATTGGTAAAGGCAAGTGTTTTACACCACTCTGCCACATGGGGCCTTAGTCCAGAAAGAATAGACATTGTAATTTAACTGGTAATTTTCAGAATCGAGGAAAATGTGGCCAAAACATGAGAAACATGGGGGTATATGTGTCCATAGAGAACAGACATTGCAATTTAACAGGTAATTTTCACAATCAAGGAGAATATGACCAACATGAGTTATTTAAGTCCAGAGACAAAAATATTGTAAATTAAGAGTTAATTTACAGAATTAAGGAGAATGCAGTCAACATTTGGTATTTAATGCCATAGAGATAGAGAGTTGAGACAAATTAAATATAACAATTGATTTTCAGAATAAATAAGTGTACAACCAACAAGAGACATTTAAGCCCAAAGAAATAGAAGAGATGTGTAATTTAAATTGAATTTTCAGCATAAAGGAGAGTACAAACAACATGTGGTACTTAAGCCCTAAGAAATTGAGCGATGACATGATGTAATTTAATGTTTTAAAATAAATGAGAGTATGAACAATATTAGGGATAAGTCCAGAAAGATAATATAATAGTTAATTTGCAGAATAAAGGAGAATATGAATGACATCAGGTATTTAAGTCCAGAAAGAAAAGACGATGTAATTTAATAGCTAATTTTCAGAATAAAGGAGAGTATAAATGACATCAGGAATTTAAGTCCAGAAAGAAAAGACAAATAACAGTAAATTTTCAGAATAAATAAGAGTACAACCAACAAGGGATAGGAAGAAGAAGAAAATAGAACTTAGCACTAGAAGGGACAGTAAAGTAGAGGCTAATGTAGTGGTGAGATAAATTTTTTCAAATGTCTCCACCCAGAAGTAAATTTCTGTCTCTAGTTGAGTGCCATATATAATCATGCTGGCCTATGAAGAAGGATTGAAATACCCTCAACAAATAGAAAATTGCTGTAGACAGAACAAAAATTGACCAATAAAAAATTTTGCTTCTCTTTCATGGAACTTATTTCAGCTGATACACAACATTTATGAGCATTGGGTCTGCTTTTTGATTAAAAGGTGAACATATGTGTACATATAACAATAATAAATCATATCAAACAAAAAGCAATGAATCAGTATTTAAAACATTAGGATCTATGTTATAGTAATAGTTGTACCAGTATATCTTTCACAATACTAATGAGTAAACAATATTTCATGATGTTTTGAAAATTTGCAGTTGCTAGTTTGCATGATTTTGTAAAATAGTCACAGACATTTGTCGGGAATAATTGAAGATTCAGAGTGAGTAATTAAGGAGCCTCACCTCTTCAAGTTAGTTAATTGTCACAGTGTTCCAAAAGAACATTTGAATGGAGAGGACAAAGGAGTGAACATCTTGTCTTTAAAAAAAGGTCTTGTCCTTAAAAGGTGGAGGACAAATTCAGGATGTGGGAACAAGGTACTGGGAACGGCACCTGTCTATTTTTAACCAGCTTGTGTACTCTATTGACAGCATCATGTATGCCACTAGAAACATACAAGTATTATCATGTATATTCACCAATCTGTCTGTACATTTGTTTCACAAAACACACTGATATGAAATAGTTCTTGTTGTTGGATTACTATTTGTATACTTATGTTAATTGATTTACTTCTGTTATCAATTTAAAATCACAAAATATTTTAAAAATCTTATTAGTATTATAATTTATTACTGTGTGGTGCCAGTGTTTTTCAGGTGGATTTTATGTTTGTTACAAACCAATAAATTAAAGCCCAAGCAAAAAGTGATCCATACGTAGGGACATTAAGTCAATGTTTCCCAATTTATGCCACATGTAGAGACACAGTCACTGTTTCCCAATTCATGCCAAATGTGGAGACACTCAGTCACTGTTTTCCAATCCATGCCAGATGTGGAGACAGTCACTGTTTTCCAATCCATGCCACATGTAGAGACACTCAGTCACTGTTTCCCAGTCCATGCCAGATGTGGAGACAATCAGTCCCTATTTCCAATCCGTGCCAGATGTGGAGATGCTCAGTCACTGTTTTCCAATCCATACCACATGTGGAGACACTCAGTCACTGTTTTCCAATCCATACCACATGTGGAGACACTCAGTCACTGTTTCCCAATCCATGCCACATGTGGAGACACACAGTCACTGTTTTCCAATCCATGCCTGATATGGAGATAATAATACACCATTACCCAATCCACACCAGCTGGTGAAACAATAAGACACTTTTACCAGTCCACAGTAGCTGTGGAGACAGTAAAACACCATTATCCAATCCATATCAGCTGAGAAGTCAATGAAACACCCTTACCCATTCTACACCAGCTGTAGAGGCAATATAATACCCTTATCCAATCAACACCAGCTGAGGATATGGAAATAAATGATTACCCAATCCACACCACTTGAGGAGACAGTAGGACACCCTTACCCAATTCACACCAGTTGATGAAGCAGTGGGACACTCTTACCTCCAATCAACACCAGCTGTGGAAAGATTAGGCCACCCTTATCCAGTCTACTTCAGTTGAGAAAATATTGGGACACCCATACTTAATCCATGTCAGGTATGAAGACATCAGTAAACTTTTATCCAATCCATACCAGCTGTGGAGGCAGCAGGACACCTAATTCACACAAGCTGATAAGGCAAAGGGACACCTTAATACAATCCACAGCAATAGTGGAGATAATGGAACATTTTTATACAATCCACACAACTGTGGAGACAATAGGACAGCTTTATACTATCCACAGCAACTTGGAGACAACAGGACATTTCTATACAATCCACAGCAACTGTGAAGACAATAGGACATTTCTATACAATCCAAAGCAACTGTGGAGACAATAGGACATTTCTATACAATCCACAGCAACTGTGAGACAATAGGGCATTTTTTATAAAATCCACACAACTGTGGAGACAATACGACAGCTTTATACATTCCACAGCAACCATATTGACAATAGGACAGCTTTATACAATCCATAGCAACCATAGAAACAATAGGACAGCTTCATACAGTCCAAAGCAACAATGGAAACAATACATTTTTTATACAATCCAGAGCAACCATGGAGACAGTAGGAAAGCTTTATACAATCCACAGCAACCATGAAGACAATAGGACACCTTTGTACAATCCACAGCAACCATAGAAACAATAGGACAGCTTCATTCAGTCCACAACAACCATGGAAACAATACATTTTTTTATACAATCCAGAGCAACCATGGAGACAATAGGACACATTTATACAATCCACACAAATGTGGAGACAATAGAACAGTTTTATACAATCCACAGCAACCATGGAGACAATAGGACTGCTTTATACAATCCACAGCAACCATGCAGACAATAGGACACCTTTATACAATCCACAGCAGCCATGGAGACAATAGGAAAGCTTTATACAATCCACAACAACCATAGAGACAATAGGACACCTTTATACAATCCACAGCAACTGTGGAGACAATAGGACAGCTTTATACAATCCACAGCAACCATAGAGACAATAGGACCGCTTTATACAATACACAGCAACTGTGTAGAAAATAGGACACCTTTATACAATCTACAGCAACTGTGGAGACAGTAGGACAGCTTTATACAGTCCACAGCAACTGTGGAGACAATAGGACATTTTTATACAATCCACAGCAACTGTGGAGAAAACAGGACACCTTTAACCTAATCCATGATTTTAAGTAATGACCTTCATATAGTTTATGGAACCATAAAAATGTGTAGCCACATTAATAAATGAATTCATAGGGTTTAAAACCTTGTTTGTATATTAATACAAGGTATTCTTCTCCTTGTTGAATCAAATCATCTTTCCTTCAGTGTCCAGTGGTTGAACCGGAGATTTGTTTGCTTCTACATATCTGTATCCAGTGTAAAGAGAAACTAGTGGACATTCAGCTGTCTGCAGTAGAACTTAGCAGCAAATCTAAAGGTGCCTCAGAGTTCATCAGCAAACTTCTAACTGTTGATGGAACAACATCAGATCTTCAGAACAAGATTGGTGACCATCTTAAAAAGGTAACAAATGATTTAGTTCTGGTCAGATCAGTTATTTTTCAAAGTTTTTCTACCAGTTATAAAACATGATTAATCAAAAACCTTAAAACATAAAAAAATATCAACATCACAAATCACGTAATAACAATACACTGGTCTGCAGAACAATTAGCTACATAAAAGCTAATCCAAGATTGAATTCTGTACACAATTTTACATCCTTTAGAAGCCGTTACATTGTTCTCAGTGAGGCAGATATAAACAGCAACCTCATTGGTGTGATGATATTATCACTGGTGTTTGTATCTGTACAATGTTTATTTGAAAGAGACAAGAGATAAAAAATAAATTTTGCCGATAAATACT
This sequence comes from Megalonaias nervosa, assembly GCA_016617855.1. Lineage (NCBI taxonomy): Eukaryota > Metazoa > Mollusca > Bivalvia > Unionida > Unionidae > Megalonaias > Megalonaias nervosa. The sequence continues at coordinate 18,619 of JAECUM010090650.1, forward strand.
CTTCAGTAATATTTTTACACTTAATATTGCAGTTGCAGTTATATTTTGTCTTATAATGAATTAAGTGTTTTTTGGATTGTATGCAGTTTTTATTTTATTAAAGCACACTTGTAATGTAATATTCAGCACCCTCAAAAACAGAAAACCTGACTTCAAATAAATTTCCATTTTTTTCCAAAGAAATGAAAACATAAGGAAACAGTGGTTGAAAGTAACATTGCAAATCCTTAATGCACTTCCAAAGGAAGAACAATGAGACAGTCAATGAAGCACAAACATGTAACAGAACAAGGACTATCTACACTAGATTTACAGATTTTGATTTAGTAGATTTGCTTTTAAGCCAGTATGCTTTATATTGACATGAATTTTGCTATGTTTTATGGGGATTGAAAAGAAAACAAGTAATCTTTCACATAATATGTATTCTCTTTCTTTTTTTATAAAATCCACACGCATTTTTAGTTTCCTTCACAAAATTCTGATTGATGACTATAAATGGCAGTTTTAATAGACTCTCAGTAGTTTTCCAGTCTCAACTTCCCTTGAATCACTTTGTATTTTGTGAAGAATGGAGGGAATGTACTCTCTGCATCAGCATTAGAAGTGGCAATAACAAAACTGCCAAAGTTCCTGAGGTGGACTTATATGTATTCCCAAGTCTCATACTGTTTAGTCGGAGGAATTTTAGCACCAGGAGAAAGCTCATGATTGGACATTCTTAAATGAATTGAACAAAAAATATGAGCTGCCCTTAAATACATCTTGAACAATGCAATAACGTTTAAATAATACAAAAGCTCAAGTGAGTCGTGGTGGCTGTATAGTTAGTGTGCTGGATTCATGATCAAAAGAGTTTGAATCAGACCAGCTGTCTTGGTGTATCTTTTCCCTCCAACCTATGTGAATAAAATGGCTTCTTCCAGAGTGCAGCCACATTGTAATAATATGATTTTAGTCGTTCCAGTATGGAGATAACTGTATTACTTCCTTAGCGTTTTTCCATTGGCAAAATACCCAGGATGTTTCAGGTGGAACTGTGTATATCTATTTGGGAAGATGTAGGTGCCTACAGTGATTTAGAATATTGTTTCAACCCTCTGGAACCAAGGTGAAGAGGTGGTTGCGTGAGTGGATATGGGTCATAGGTCTAGAGGTGGTTGGGTGGGTGGATATGGGTCATAAGTCAAGAGGTGGTTGGGTGGATGGATAGGGGCCATAGGTCTAGAGGTGGTTGGGTGGGTGGATATGGGTGATAGGTCAAGAGGTGGTTGGGTGGATGGATAGGGGCCATAGGTCAAGAGGTGGTTGGGTGGGTGGATATGGGTGATAGGTCAAGAGGTGGTTGGGTGGATGGATAGGGGCCATAGGTCAAGAGGTGGTTGTGTGGGTGGATATGGGTGATAGGTCGAGAGGTGGTTGGGTGGATGGATAGGGCCATAGGTCAAGAGGTGGTTGGGTGGGTGGATATGGGTGATAGGTCAAGAGGTGGTTGGGTGGATGGATAGGGGACATAGGTCAAGAGGTGGTTGGTTGGGTGGATATGGGTGGTAGGTCAAGAGGTGGTTGGGTGGATGGATAGGGGCCATAGGGCAAGAGGTGGTTGGGTGGGTGGATATGGGCCATAGGGCAAGAGGTGGTTGGTTGGGTGGATAGGATCCATAGGACAAGAGGTGGGTGAATAGGGTCCATAAGACAAGAGGAGGGTGGATAGGGTCCATAGGACAAGAGGTTGGTGGGTAGGGTCATTAGAACAAGAGGTAGGTGGGTGAGTGGATGGTGGCCATAGGACAAGAGGTGGGTGGGTGAATAGGGTCAGTAGGGCAAGAGGTGGGTGAATAGGAGCTGTAGGACAAGAGGTGGGTGGATAGGGAACATAGAACAAGAGGTGGTGGATAGGGGCTGTAGGACAAGAGGTGGGTGAGTAGGGGACATAGAACAAGAGGTAGGCAGACGAGTGGAAAGGGGACATAGGACAAGGCAGGGTTCCTGCAGTCATGGAAATCCTGAAAAAGTTTGTAAATTACAGAAAAGCTTTCAGGGGCTTTGAAAAGTTCTTAAATTTTCATAAGTCATTCAGAGTTATGGAAAAGTCATGGAATTTGGTAATTTGCATTATCAAGTGACACTCTCATTTGCAGATGCAAAAGTTTTACCAACTTACCTAACTTCAGTCATGGATTTGTTAGTGTAGGTTTCCCTTAAACTTCAGTCAGACTACATCCAGGGATCTTACCGCCATTCAAAATCATTGTATTCATGGCACTTAAGGAGAATGACCTATCCGATAGAATGGAGTATGCCCAAAGTCAGCTTTAAAATATGTTTTTATGTAAAATTAACATGTTGGGTAAGTTTTAGAGGTCGTAAATTTATGTAATAGGTACTCTTGAAATTGGTAAAAAGGTCTTGGAAAAGTTTTGGAAAAAGTCATGGAATTACATTTTTTAAATATTGCAGGAACCTTGACAAAGGGTGGGTTGGTTGGTAGGGGTCCTAGGACAAGAGGTGGGTGGGTGGGTGGATAGGGGCCTTAAGGCAAGAGATGGCTTGGTGGATGGATAGGGACTGTAGAGCAAGAGTTGGAAATGACAGCTTTCAATTTTGAAACTCAGTGTTTTTATGTTTTTTATCTTCTTCTCGTTATAGTATCAGGAGATAATAGAATCCCTGGAGGACAATACAACCAGGGCATCAAGAGTAATTGATGAGAAAGGCAAGAACATAAGTAACACAAAAGTGTTAGCTAAAGCTCAGGTTAGTCTTAATAGGTTTGCAAATATGTCAGTTTCTACAGCAGTTGACAATTAAAATTGCTTTGGAACTCAATTCATGTTAAAAGGCCATGGATAGTTTTCATTTGTATTCATTTTAGCCTTCCCAGAAAATTTGTATATGTCTTTTGTCAGCTGTTTGTTATTGATATGAAATGTTCTTTGTCATATATTAAATGGTCCATGAAAATGCAGAGTTCATGTCTGGTATATTCAATAACAGGTCATAGCAACACGGACTGTTCATGTTTCATATACTGAATGAAAATGGACCATTTCAACACAGTGCTGACATTGCAGGCAATTAAATATTTTAGTTCATTCAACCAGACTGCTTGCTTGGCACTATGTGATCTCCTCCAAATGAGTAACCTGTGTAATGCCAGGAAAAGACTTTCTTGAAATTTGGAGATGTGATATCATTGGCTGATGAGGTGAGGGAATATTTCATTGCTATGATATGATGAAGTAATGTTTGCATAAACTTTGATAGTCTCATAAGCTGAATAGACATGCATTGGTGTCGGTTTACAAAACGATATTGGTGTCTGTTTACAAAATGAAGTCGGTGTGTGTTTACAAAATGATGTTGAATGACGGCTTTTTCAAACTTATAATAGAATTTCAACATATTTAACCTTAGCACACCTGTAGCATATCAATGGACTTGTACAGCAATGGTAACAGTATCAGCTAAGTTAGAATAATTACATGATGTTTTTTTAAAGGACATATTTTTTAAGGGACATAGTTTGAGTCTTCTAGAAATAAATAAATTATTGATTGGCTGTTTATCTGTTGTTGATGTCCTATGGACAAATGACCTCCAGCATGAATGCCTGTATTAAGAAGGGAAGTAATTAAGAATGTTTATGACACAAGCTGTATCATGTATTTTGTGAAATGCATATAGGCCACATTAAGAGATTTTTGTACATTGAGCTGGTGTGAAAATTGTTTATTGAAGGGTAAATATATTAACACTTAAGCTTAGGTTGATTTCTAGACACACTTAAACCCAGGTTTATTTCTAGACACTTAAACCCGGTTTTATTTCTAGACACACTTAAACCCAGGTTTATTTCTAGATACACATAAGCCCAGGATTATTTCTAGACACACTTAAAGCCAGGATTATTTCTAGACACACTTAAACCCAGAATTATTTCTAGACACACTTAAATCCAGGTTTATTTCTCGACACCCTTAAACCCAGGTTTATTTCTAGACACACTTAAACCCAGGTTTATTTCTAGATACACTTAAGCCCATGATTATTTCAAGACACACTTAAAGCCAGGATTATTTCTAGACACACTTAAACCCAGAATCATTTCTAGACACACTTAAATCCAGGTTGATTTCTGGACACACTTAAACCCAGGTTTATTTCTAGACACACTTAAGCCCAGGATTATTTCTAGACACACTTAATCCAAGGATTATTTCTAGACACACTTAAGCCCAGGATTATTTCTAGACACACTTAAACCCAGGTTTATTTCTAGACACTTAAGCCCAGGATTAGCTTAGGTTGACTTCTAGACACACTTAAGCCCAGGATTATTTCTAGACACACTTAAACCCAGGTTTATTTCTAGACAAAGACTTTATTGCCAGAAGGATTTTCATGGAAACAGTCTATTTGATAATTTTCAGGAAGGAAGTCAAACATACCACATTTGTATTCATTTAAATGACTTGTGTATGTTAATTATTAACTAGTAAATAATCTTTGGAGGGGGTGGGGAATATTGGTATTTTTTCATATCACATTTCAGTTGTTATCTCACCTAGCTGATGTCCATGTGAGATTATTGTACTGCCCTGCATCCGTCATCCATCTGTCTGTCCATACATATTTTACTACATTCAACTTCTTTTCAAAAACGTCTAGGCCATTTTAGATCAAACTTGGCTGGAGAGCTCCTTAGGACATGTTCTACGAAAATTTTGTTCAGGGCAGTCACAGTACCAATGTTGTGGGTTCTTTTGTAGACATATGGTAACTTTATGAATCCCATAAAAGAGGAAGTTGAAATATCATAATTAAAAATATTTTTAGAAATAATAATGAATCAACAAATAAACAACAGAACAATATTTGACAAAGCAAACAAGAGTACATGAATGTGTGGTTTCTTTCTGGTATTATGAGCCAATAACTTGTAGTTTTCTGCATCACATGTGTGATTGTAACCAATCTAAATGCTTGTTACAAATGTGTAACAGTTACTGAATAGCTTTGGCAAATTCCCACCATGCATCCTGTGCCTGATTCAGCTTATAGAATGGATACTGTGTGCATACTGTCCCGTTCAGATTTCTTTTTTTGTCTATATTTTGTTTTATTTGTTTTACTTTATGCCCACTGCTCATCTCAAGTCAGTCTAAGCAGGTTAAAACAAATGTGTTTTGGTGAAACATGTAGATGACAATAAGAAATGTTTGAGTGTAAATAGCAAAAAGTAGATTTCAGACTATTTTTGCCTGGCATTTTTATTTATATTTGATTCTCTGTGCATGGAAATCATTCACATATTTTTTATTTTCAGGAAGATTTGGCAGATTATTTAGCACAATATGTATTGAAAGTCAAGCTTGCTAAAAGACTGCAGCCTGAGGCCATTAGTGATACACAGAAAATACTAATGAAGAACTATCTGAGGGTAAATATTTCTGAAACATTTCAGGTTTTTGAGTATATTTTATTTTTACTGTTTACTGTTGTTGTTTTTTTTCAAAAAGAAATTCTGACCTAGTTTCAAGTTGGTCATTTTAAATTTCTAATAACAAAAGTAGTATCAAATTTTACACATTAATCTACCATCTTAAGTCATGACCATATAACATTCTGGGCATTTTAGCAGTGTCTTTATGTTAGTCATTGGTAACTCATGGTCAGTGTTGGAAGAAATCAGAAGTGTTGATACAGGAAAAACCAACTGAAATAAATAGCTTGCAACTCAGTGTCTTTAGTGCACCGAAGCCTTTCAAAAAATATTTTCTTATAGAGAAATATTACAGACACGGTCTTGTCTTAAATCGGATACCACCATATTGAAAACAAGCTCAATTTAAGGTATGTTTTTCCTTCAGTTTTGCTAAAAGATGTATGTTGTGAAAATGATACAGTGCACAAAAGACACTAAAATAGTATATATTATCTAAGCTGGTTTTCTTGTCTGAGCAGCTTTCATTTTTTCTGTGCTTTGACCAAATGTTTCAGTCAGGTGATTGGCCAAGTGGTCTAAATCACTCGCCTTTACTGATTACTGCCATATTACCTCCATCAATAGGGGTTCAAGTATCGGGTTTGGCCAATGTGCATATGTAAGAAAGCTACCAGTAGTTTCCCATGGGCTGGTTGTTCTTACCAGAGTTTTCCTGGATTCTTCCTCCGCCAGTTATACTGGCTGCCATATACAACCTATCTTTTGCTGAAAAATGACATTAAACCCCAAAACAACACCAACAACAACAATCAGCTGAGATTTACTGCTAATGCAGAAAAGACCAAAGCAATCCAAATGCCTTTTGATGTAAGGTGGTGAGATTATATATTGATAATAAGACCCGAGTTTAAGAACACTTTGCCATCATTAAGTGTCCACTATTGGTAGCAACATTATGAAATTTTTTGAGATGGTACATAATGAGATATAAAATACATTTGTTTTGGTTTCTATTTCTATAACCCAACCTCCATAAGAGGATAATGTATCAGTCTGCTGACCATCATAACACTTTTGCCAACACTTTCACCAGTGCAGATTTATTTTTTGCCATTTCGCATTCCATTATAGAATGTGACTGTATATATATGTGCAAATTCATCTTTGGTTGTTTTGATTATCAAATGGATCAAGAAATAAATGAAAGAAAAAATGGGCAGTAGAGTATTGTTCTTCATGAAATAAATTTACATTTTAAATCATGTGTAGAAATATTTCATGCAAGGAAAGAATGCAGAAATTGAGTTATTCTTTTCATCTGAAAAATATTTTCACCTTGTACACTTCAGAAACATAAACTGATTGTGTATCACAAACCTGCATCACAGAATGTAGTTTTATGTTGTAAGTTTTGACAGAAATGAAACAGAAGTAGAGAACATACAGGATTCACATTGTCTGTCTGGGATTCCAGCAGGCAGATTGTTGTCATCTATACTTTTTACTTTATGTTATTGTTGTTGTTGTGGGGCTTAACGCCATTTTTCAGCACACGATAGGCTATACATGGTGGCCAGTATTAATGGTGGAGGAAGAAACCGGGAAATCCCCGGAAAGAACCACTGACCCACGAGAAGCTACTGGCAAGCTTTCTCACATATCCACATTCGCCGAATCCTAGACTCGAACCCACGCAGACAGAGGTGAGATGGCAGTGATCCGTAATGGAGAGCGCTTTAGACCACTCGGCCACTCGGGGCCCCCTTTTTACTTTACTTTTCAGTGAAAGTTTTGTGAGATTCACATAATTGTTTCCAAATGTTTCTTGAGAATTTGACAACCAAGAGAGGAAGCACTGGTATATTTATTATATCCCTGCAAACAGCAGATAATATACAAGTCCTTGTATCCATTCATCCTTCCTTTCCAGACTGTAACTTATTTGTCAGTATTCCTCATTTTCATTTATAAAATTTTGATTGGCTCATAAGAATTGGAAAATGTCTACTGTTATTCTTATTTAAATATAGTATTGACAACAATGAATAACATTGCCTCTTTATCTTTAGCAGCTTGTAACTTTCCCGAAAATGCTACATGCACCTTAAAGTTGTATGTACAGTTTACTCACTAGAGTCAGTGATAATAAGCATTCTTTTCTATTGTGAAGTATCAAGACAACACTGACAGTAAATATTTGAAGACACAGACAATAATTAATAGAAGACATGGTAATTACTAGAAGACATAGACAGTAATTACTAGAAGACATAGACACTAATTTTTTGATGACATAGACAGTAATTAATAGAAGACATAGATGCTAATTGCTTGATGACATAGACAATAATTAATAGAAGACACAGATACTAATTGCTTGATGACATACAGTAATTAATAGAAGACATAGACACTAATTACTAGAAGACATAGTAATTACTAGAAGACAGACAGTAATTACTAGAAGACAGGCAGTAATTAATAGAAGAATGATATAGACACTAATTAATTGATGACATAGACACTAATTACTGGAAGACAAACAGCAGTTACTAGAAGACATACAGTAATTAATAGAAGATACAGACACTAATTACTTGATGACATAGACACTAATTACTAGAAGACAGAGACAGTAATTACTGGAAGACATAAGACACTAATTTCTAGAAGATGTATACAGTAATTACTAGAAGACAGGCACTAATTACTAGATGACATATACACTAATTACTTACTAGAAGACATAGTAATTACTAAAAGACAGACAGTAATTACTAAAAGACATAGTATTTACTAGAAGACATAGACAGCATTTACTTGAAGACATAGACAGTATTTACTAGAAGACATAGACAGTATTTACTAGAAGACATAGTATTTACTAGAAGATATAGACAGTATTTACTAGAAGACATAGACAGTATTTACTTGAAGACATTGACAGTATTTACTTGAAGACATAGACAGTATTTACTTGAAGACATAGACAGTATTTACTAGAAGACATAGAAACATTAGTAGAAGACATAGACAGTAATTACTAGAAACATAGACGGTAATTATTAGTAGACATAAACAGACAGTAATTAGGAGGAGGCATAAACAGTGATAGTGACAGCAGAAAAAATTGTTTGCTTACGATAATGAATGGCACGAAGAGCAAGATCATAATTTTGTAATCAAAATAGTTCCAAGTCATTTCTTAAAGAATTTTTTTAATTACTTTTTTGCGTGCTGCATATTAAAAAGAAGCCAGCAGTTATGCTTTTGAGACTGTTCTGCATCATTATGTTTGAACATTTTGAAATTTTGAAATGTTGTGATTTGAATTTGAATCAAGAGATGTAAATCAAGTTTCAGATTTATAATTAAAGATACGATATGTAATAGTTTATGTAAGAAAATAAAATTTGCAATAAAAAGCAGAACAACAGAACCAGTTTCTTATTAACTGCTGATAACTTTTTTTATTAAAAGTTATTATTTATTGATTTTTTTTCAGGCCAAGTCTGAATTTTATTTGGATAATATGTACACATTCCGCAAGATGAAGGCCAAGTTAGGTGACTCAGCACCAGCAGAAGTCCTGGACTTCATACAGAGGACAGTTGATAGACATGTGAGGACTCTTTCATCTACGAGCCCTTTCATGCAAGATTTATATTAGAATATTCATGAGTACTGCTTAATAAAACACTATGATTGCTAACAATCTGTTATCATAATGGCGCTGCTTGTTCTGCAGTGAAATGTCAGTCTTATAAAAGGAGTGGTCTCTCTTCACAGAGACAAAATGGTAAATATATACTAGTATCGTTTCCAGGGAAGGTGGCCATAGATAGGGTAGGTTATTAGAGAGGAGCCTTGTAAGATGGGGCCTTTGTATAATCCATCTTTGAAATCAATTCTTGTGTACTGTTAGATATTTCTCATTGTCCAATTTTTACTTCTTCCCCAACCCCATATACAGATGACTAAATAATGAATGCACTGATTTTTTGGTAAATTGTTGGGTGTAGATTAATGCATGTAAACTCCTAAATGAAGAATACAAAAGTGCAGTCTGTTGTAGATTCAAGTCATTTTGTTTAAGAGTTTGGTTTTGAGATCAGAGTGGCTCATTTAGCATTCAGGTAGCCATCTTTCTGTTTTCCTCAATGAAAAAATATACTATTTTAATTGTTGAAGGATTTTAACTGAAATGCCTTAAGCTCTTCTATGATCCTCCCCTGAAAAGGATTTTAACTGAAATGCCTTGAGCCCTTCCATGATCCTCCCCTGAAAATGTCAGTTACTATTATCATAGCAATCTGGACATTTTGATCTGAGGACTCAATTATGGTCATGTACTCTGCTGAAAAAACCACCTCAGACACAATGTAAAATAGTCTAAGCATGTTCTATTCCAGCAGATTGATAATGTAATACTATACAGTCAAATTAAGAATATATATCGCATATATCTTAACCCTTTACCTCATACAAGCGCCTTTTGATGCCTCTACCGCATTCGGATACAAGCGCCTTTTGACACATCTACACCATCTGCATGTAAGCGCCTTTGGACATCTGCTGTAAACATCAGCGATTTTGAGCGGATTTTTGTAGCACCACCTTCAGGGAAAACCCCCTATTAGATACTATATTCATTGGTGTGAATGACCATTACATCAGATCACGTGGTCGCTGTTTATGCTCTGGTCATAATCTGCTATTTAAAGTAACTGGGTTGTATTCTCCACTCTCCAAAATGGAGGTCGCGGATTTCGTTCAGTACTTACTCAAGTTTTCACGATTAGAATTGCAACTATGAAAGTTTCAATAACTTCGGTAAAGGCTCTGATAATGATAATGGAAGCCATTAGTTTTCATAAATAATCAAATTCAGCTGATTTAGTGATGTAGATACAGACAAAGAACTTGTAAATTTCGAGTATGAGAAATGGCAGCTACGGTTGGTCACGCGGCTTCACTGACTTGACGGCGAACGAGTTCTCTCAAGATTTTAAAGCACATAAAAAATTCTTCTGTGAAAAATAATTATACAGCTATAATGATCGGATTTAACTCTTAAATCTTTCCATACATAATATATGTGTACCAAAAATGTAAAATGGTTAAAATTGCTGTTAAACGTAACATACACTTCACTGCTTAACAGGCCTATGTGTATAGAGTTGACTAGGTAACAGGTGTTCTATTTATAGTGCACTGCTCTGGGTAACTTTGCTACATGCATATTGAAGGGCTAAAAAGCCATACACTCTATAAGGTAAAGGGTTAAGTCATGACATCTTAACTCTACAGCCTGATGATAAGTTATGATGCCTCTCTCACTTACTTGCAAAGAATGGCCCCTTTTCCTCTCTGTTATGATTTTTGAGGAGTACTTCTAATCCCAAATGATGAAAATTGGCAGGTTTAAAATAGACATATGTTTAGGAGTAGATTTTAAAGATATGGAAATTTTAAACATTATAAATTGTAAATTACAAACATAAAAATGACTGCATGCACACCTTGTGTACAGAAAATGGTGGACTGTATCTGAGGTGGAAATTGTGACATGAACATTGAAAGATTGTGGGAAATTATAAATAAAATTTCTGAATCGGAGTTTTCAAGCCTTAGTGCTGAGAACTTACAAGTGACTAGGACATATCTGACACACGCAAAGTGATGATGCACAAAATGGCATTGATCGCAAAGTTTCTAGGTATAATCTTCCCAGTGGTATTAAATTGCCAGCTGATCTCACCACAGCAAAACATGTTGACTACATTTCTCTTTTTGTAGAAGACACCATGTTTGGACCATAGCCAGTGAAACCAATTTATATGCACAGCAAAACTAATAGCAAGCTAACTTCTCATACAAGCAGTGATCTTCTGTGAAACCAGACAAAATTAAAGTATTTCTCACCACAAATATCATCATGGGTGTCTTTCCATGTCACTCTTACCAGGATTACTTGTGCAATGTAAGGCCCAGAGGATATATGAACAGAGTTACCAAAGACCGCTCCAGTGGCCTTTTAGTTAGACCATCCGCCTCAGATGTGAGAGGTCACGGGCTCGGACCCCGGCCGAGTTATGCCAGAGACCTATACAAATTGTAGTAACAGCTGCCTCGCTAGGTGCTCAGCATTAAGAGGTTAGTGTTACGATTGGTCAGTCTGGTGTCAGGATAATGTGACTGGGTGGGACATCATGCCACATGTCTGTGGCATGATGCCCTAGTGCTAGATATCACTATAAGCTGCCACACTGAAGACATCTTAGCGATATGACTGAAAAATTATTAAAGTTATGTTAATAATCCAAATCACACAGACACAGTTACCAAAAACAGGTTTAAAAAAATCTCATTATTTTCATATCAATGCACAAGCCTCACAGTTGTAAAGGAATGACTTAATTTTTATCCAGTTAACAATGCCTGACAAACCAGAGTTGGAATAAAGTTTTTGACCAGGTGAGATGGAATTATCTCCCCCATGAGCATTTTCCACCTTATTAAAAGATTGATGTGAGCTCCAGACAAAGTATAAAAAAATTAAGTATTGTGGTGTCTATGATCTATCACGAGATCAGGTGGGAGAAAAAAGTCACCCATGTATACTGTCATACCTACTTTTACAGCTTTACCCTTGATGAACACCTGGAAGAAAACATTGACACCCATGGCACTGTATACAACAATCAGAAAGGTTATCCAATATTTCATAGGAAAAAAAAGTTGGTGATAAGGAGTCCGGTACCAAAAAGAGGGCAGTCCAAAACCTTTATGAAGCAATCTAATATGGTAATGGAATTAAAACAACATTACAATGGTTTACAGCAATATTGATGATGATGATGTAATCTGACAGCAACAGGTTAGCAGAGAAAAGGTCAATGTCACTCAGCCAAATGCTGTTCATTTTTTGTACAATAAACTTATGAATGGAGTAGATATTTCATGACAAGTTGTGAAAGCAATATGCTGCTGGATGACCAAGCAAAATTTAGACAAGGTCCATTATTTGGTTCATCATCGATTGTTGTCAGGTTAATGCCTGCCTCATCTACAAATGCTTATCAACCTGGCAGTGCCCAATACACATGTGCCAACTTTATCCTGGAACTGAGGAGATATCTGATTGGTACCTTTTGTAAAGAAAAGCAATCAACTGTTAGGAAAAATGAACATTCCAAGGAGCAATAGCATGTATATACACAATTATTTGATCTGAAGAAATATGTATAAACCATGTTTTTAGTGAAACGGTCATCATGAAAAACTGTGGTTTCTATGTGTGCAATATGGATGTGTTCTGTTTACTTGCAGTATGTCATCAGGAATAAAGACGTTATGTTTCAGAAGCATGTTTCCTCACATGTCTATCCACTGTTTCAAAATTTGTTTTCCTCTTTGCTTCTAAAGCAAAAACATATAGATTGAATTTTTGTTTGCTTTTTATTGAGGTTATAAATATTCATCATGTGGTAAACCTTGTTTCAAGGTGAATATCAATTTCTTTATGATGATTTTTATATTTAATATATATGTTACATGGACTCAAAACAGAAGAAGCTGTGAAACATGTAAGCAGTTTTTTCTATGTACTATATCTCAAATCCTTCAGGGGGCACCTTGGCACCTTCTTGGGGTACATTTAGTATGCATGGTGGTATCAGATATCATCATTAGGGTGTACAAGCAGTATATCCATAAGTAGTAAAGATATAATCCACTGTTATTGCAAGTCTTGTAGATTGCATAATGTATATATATATATCCAACAATTCACCCTTAAATTTTGAATATATACCTGTACATTCCACAGGTGGTGGGTTTGTTGTTTTCAAAGGGCAGTGATGCATTTTGTGAATTAAGATAATAATAAACTTCTTGTATGCATGTGATGTAAATGATCATCCATGAGTGACCATCCATTGATGTGAAATTTGTCAAAAAAATAGTTGAATTATAAGGATACATTTATGTACAGGACTTAACAGCACATTAGCACCATCCAGGTCACATAGTTTCATATTTAGGTATTAAAGAAACGCTTGTAAACAAAGATGAAGAAATAAGAGCTTCATCATTAAAATATAGTGTCACATAAACGGCATTCTTTTAAAAAGACCTCAGCTGGAATGTCATCTCAGGATACATCCTTGGGCAAAAGGATTGCCACCATTAGTGGTCTCAAAGGACATACATTGTAGCGCATCAGGCCTGTTCTATACCCCCCAGAATATGTGTGGGTAGATGGAAAAATAATTTTAAATAATATTAATAATTTAATATTATAAGCATTACATATCTCATTGAATAGCACATAGAATTATTCAACAAGTTTCATAGATATCATAGCAGATTAATATGGTGTCAGATTTTTATGTATCACTGTGAATTCATTTTTATCCATAAGATAACAGTTTTCATCGATTCTGTGATTCCTACAAACCACTGATTTCAAGACCCAACAAGCAGTATCCAACTAGGGAGACAATAGGTCCTGGACCAAATTTCCTTATCAATCAGCTGTAGTATAGTATCCCTCTAGGGAGACAATAAGACCCTCTTTCTTTATCAACTAATTGTACATGTATAGTATCCCTTTAGGGAGACAATAAGACCCTCTTTCCTTATCAACTAATTGTACATGTATATTATCCTTCTGAGGAGTAGGACTCGTTCCTTATTGATCAGTTGTAGTACGGTATCCATCTTGGGAAACATATCATCCTATTTATTTATTGATCAGTTGTAGTACAGTATTCTTGTAGTACAGTATTCTTGTAGTACAGTGTGGACTCTCCTTACAGATCAGTAGTAGAGTTTCCATCTGGGGAGACAATAGGACTATGTTTTCTTATAAATCAGTTGTAGTACAATGTCCACCTGGAGAAACAATAGGACTATGTTTTCTTATAAATCAGTTGTAGTACAATGTCCATCTGGGGAGACAACTGGACCTTCTTTTTTTATGAATCAGTTGTAGTACAGTTTCCATCTGGGGAGATCGTAGGACACACAACATGGTAGCTAACCTGGACTGATCTAATGGTATGATTTGAATTAACACTGTTCTGGTCATTAGTCCAGCATTGTAACTACTGAACCTCCACGGCTTCCATATTTGGACACTAAGGATTTTGTATTATTATTGGTAACTACGATAATTTGGTATATACCTTTTGAAGAATAGTGGTCACTAGCAGAGTGTAACTGTTGAGAAAACAAATTATACGGGATGCCTGCATAAGCTTTAAAACAGATTCAATATAAGACTCAATGACATTTACCTTTGGTTAACTTTGAGGTCTGGACATAGCACAGCACAGCATAAATAAACATAAGCCTGACATTTGCCTTTGTATAATTGTGAGGCCCAGATCCTGGATAGGACAGCATAAATAAACACCAAACCTGTCATTTGCCTTTGATCAGCTTGGAGGCTCATTTGCTGGATAGCACAGCATACAAAAACAGAATTCTGACATTTGCCTTTCTAAAACTTTGAAGCCCAGGTACTGAAATTTTCATGTTGGGTACAACTACAACATAGACCCAGATCTGACAGTGCATTATGTTATGGCAGATCTGGGTCTGTGCAGATGGATTTTTTTTAAAGCTACATTAAAAATCCAAACTACACACACACACACAGATGTTTTGTCTCCATTTTATGTGATGACCTTTTCTTATAAATAACTATATTTTTATGCTCCTATTTTTCAGGCAATTGTCAGCAGTCAGCTGTACATAAGACAGCTTGCATTTGAGACCATTCATATGTGTAACAAGTACAAGCTTGAAGAGTCAATTCCTCGCTTGCTGACACCAGTGGATGAGGTATGGGACCTAAATGAATGTTACATGCTGTCCTCATGCTGAATAGTTTTATATAAAACTGTGTTACAATGTCCCCATTCAGCATATTTTGCCTGTGACACTATGTCCCCATGTAGCATATTGTGCCTAACTATGTCCCCATTTGGCATATTTTGCCAGAAGATAATAATGTCATTTTGTTGTCATTCTAGTGTATAGTGCTGTTTTCAAAGTCATAAAATGGTGGTTTTTGGAAGCTTTACATCAAACACCTCTCCAAATATAATGCAATATCATACTGAAAGTAAAATCCAAGATAATATATGGGAAATCTTAATATTGCTAAGTTAATCCATATGACATACCAGTGCAAGTTAAAATCCATATGATATGCCAGTGCAAGATCCTGAGTGAAAGTTTCCTTTGTTTAGCACACCTGACTGTAAGGCCATGTGTGCATGTGTTTTTGGACCTGGTTCCAGCATGTGTCATTTGTCATGCATTGTCTATGAACATTTGCAGTTTTAAACTTTTTCTGAACCAAACCACTAGACCAATTTCAATCAAACCACTAGACCAGTTTCAGCCAAACCATTCAACCATTTTCAACCAAACCACTAGATCAATTTCAACCAAGCCACTAGATCAATTTCGACCAAACCACTAGACCAATTTCAACCAAACCACTAGTCCAGTTTCAGCCATAACCACTAGACTAATTTTAACCAAACCACTAGACCAATTTCAACCAAACCACTAGACCAGTTTCCACCAAACCACTAGATCAATTTCAACCAAGCCACTAGACCATTTCAACCAAACCACCAGATCAATTTCAACCAAGCCACTAGACCAATTTCAACCAAACCACTAGATCAATTTCAGCCAAACCACTAAACCAATTCCAACCAAACTACTAGACCAAATTCAACCAAACCACTAGACCAGTTTCAACCAATTTTGACAGAAAGCATTCAGATCTTAAGGGCTTCCAAATTTATACAAATGATGCCAGTCTACCATTAGGGAGGTCTTCAGCTGCTAAAACTAGAAAATCATTTAAAGGACTTCTGCTCAGAAATAGAATGTGACAAGATCTTGCAGAAAACATATTGACATGAAGGGCTTTAAAATTTGTAATCATAATGCCAAGGTAGCAATCATTACCTAAAGCAAGGAAGCCTTAATATGACTTCTAAACACCACATAAGTAGTTCTTGTATTTCTCTTTTTGTACATGAAAAAATAAGATTTTTTTTTCAAAGTACAAAAACTTTAGGAAAAAGAATTAATTATAATTTTGGGTAAGAGTTAAAAAACAAATTTAAAAATGGATTAAACATTGAGGACTCCAAAATGTTGACACGATTGTCAAGATTAAATTTAAGTGTATAGGACATAATAGCACTAAAGCAGCACACATTAATACAATGTCTTGCATTAATTTGCTCACAACATGTGCATTAGAATATATAAGTTTTTAAAAAAAAACAATAAAACAGACATGATTATTTTATCATTACATTTTTATTTTCACATGTTAAGAAAAAAGATATATGTCAAAGAGACATGATTGTTTCATTATCACATATTTATTCTTACACATTAAAAACACAGATGCATAAAAAATGGACATGATTCATGATTGTTCCATTACCACATTTTTAGTTCTACATGTAAAAAAACATAGATCCTGTTCATGTATTTAAAAATATTTTAATGCTTTCTATTTCTAGTTGGTGTTATATATATATATATACACACCAAACTGAGAAGAAAGTTCTTATCCTTGAATCCCACATTATATGTCTGGTCTGGAAACATATACAAAATGACCTTCATATTTTATTAAGATTCGTTGGAAAGATTGGGTTTGATGTGGCACACAATACATCAAGGCCATAAAGCCAGCATATATGTAATAGCCACATCGAACAAGTTGTTTCCTCGGACACTCAATACAAGACATGAATGTGGTTTTATAATTTTTTACATATCCCCACTTTTACCATTTCAGTTTGAACTTTGCAGTATGAATGAAATTCAGAACAAATTAGGATTTAAAAACGCTCATTTCACTGTATCTTACATATTGATGTCAAAACTTAAGAGACCTAAGTAGTTCCAACCTGCATGTGTGATATAAATATACTGATTGAACATCTAAACTGAATGCCAGATCAATCATGTAAAATTAAGTTGTAATGTAATAAATGGTTATATTAAAGAAATTTATATAGAATGACACTAATATGATCAAGCTGTTTTACAGAATTATAATTCTTTTCAAGAAAGAAACAAACTGTACTGCAAGTAACGGTACCAGTCAACTAGCTCTACCAAAGCAGGATCCTAATCCCATATGGCAATGTACACATCCCTAAAAAGGAACTCACTAGGTAAACACAATTTAACAGTCAGTTATATGGACAAACCCACTGGATTCCTGTTTATATGTGCAAGATACATACTTATTGGATTATATCGGTGTCATTCTACATAAATTTCTTTCATGTAATCATGGATCGAGAAAAAAATGCTTTCCATTCTGTTTCACGTATTGATGTCAGTCTATAATTTTATGTTCTATGTACTTCGCATATAGCTGAGTATTAAATTCCACTTGCATTGTGAGTGAGTTCTCATGCACCTGAAGTCCTTCAGCATTGTTACAGCCTCTTTGGGGGATAAGTGCATGGCCATGTGGGTTGGGATGCTGGTGCATGAGAGTTAGGCAGTTGGTACCATTACTTGCAGCCTGGGTTTGATTCCTCTTGGAACATATGTGACAGATTTTATCTGGATTATTGGCTGTCCAGATGACTAATCATTTGATGCCAAAACAAATTTATAAAGTCAGTATGGAAAACACTGTCTAGATGAAGAAAGATAACCAGCACCTAGATAGTCAGTCATTTACTATATAAATATTCAAAATATTTCTTTTAGTATTTTCACTTCAGGCAATAGAGGGGGAAGCAAAAATCTGTCTCCTCAGTGATAAAGAAGACTGGGACCTTCATTTGCAACACCTGCATCAGATGATTCAGGCACAGATTAAGGTATATATTAAAATTTGGCATGTTTGTTATGACAAAGGATATATGGATGTACATATGTATGTATGTATGTATGTATGTATGTATGTATGTATGTATGTACTGGTAAACTGTATATGTATGACGATATTAAATTTATTTTCCCTGTGTAGGAGATTCGTTACAGGCAATAAATCAGTATACAGCAGGGGTGCACAACCTTTTTTTTGGCCAAGGGCCAGATTGCATTTTCTAAGACCACTCAAGGGCCGCAAACATGACACTACATGTTCTATACAACAGCGATTTGGTAAACAAAATTAACGTTAATAAATGTTGTAATAAACTACTGCTTGACATGAAAGTTTTATATAATTTAATTTTAGTAACCCAATGGATTTCTAATTTCTTTATTATAATTACTGTTCATGGGCCAGATTTCTGTGTTGTTTTAATTTTCCATGAGGGCCGGACAGAACACATTCGCGGGCCGGATCCGGCTCACAGGCCGGGGGTTGTGCACCTCTGATATACAGTAATGATGGTATGTGGACAGGAAACATTTGATTTTTTTTTTTTTTTGGTCCCAGAACTTGTATGCATGTAAAAAAAATGTAAAACATTTAAGTGTTCCAACACTTGTAGACACAAAAATATCAGGACAAAATTGGCACAATTGCCATATGCCACACAACAGTGACCAGCTTTTGTTCAGTTACCATATCAGTAACTTGTTATGAACTACTAGGATTGTTTTTGTATTATTTATTTTACCAGTGCATTCGTTATTTGTCCAACATGAAATAAAAGGTATATAATGACTTCATAATTCACTGGCCACATAGACGTGTATTATAGTGTGCAGTACTTGCACAGTGAGTATTGTCGCTTATATCCTTGCTTATTTGTAAAACATATTAGGTACAGATTTTTCTTTATAACTGGGGTTTTGTGGGGATTATTTTAACAAATTTCATTCTTCCAGATCAAATTTTAGCTGTACTTCCATTGCTGATTTATTTACTTGGATACAAAGTGATGTAATCTTTTTAAAAAAATATCTTAGGCACATAACTGTCATATATTTGTCAAAAGAATGACCATATTATAGGTTATAATTTTCAAAACAAGGACTGTTGCATATATTAAGTTGATGTTCAGTACAGGGACTGTTGCATATAAGTTGATGTTCAATACAGGGACTGAGTAAATCACATGCATGATGCCAAATCATTGATGATTAAGATATCAGAATTTTTACTGCATGCCATGGATAAGATGATGTTCTGCACTTGGATTGAGATAGTCATTTGAGTGATGTCTGTTGATGTTTGAGTTATAAAATATTTTACTGCTTGACACATATAAGTTGATATTCTATATGGGGGCTGGGAATTTCAAGGTCATCTGAGCAATGTGATGTAATTAACATCTGACTTTTCAAAGTATTTACTGTATGCTGCAGGTATTAGTATACTTACTTGTTACACACTCATGCAAGAATTAAAACATTTCTTAAAACATTTGACAAACAAATTTAGAATAATTGTTTATTTTTATTTTGTCATATTTGTAAACTTGGCATGTTTCTTGAAATTAAGTAAAAGTTCTTTTAACCACTTGTCAGTTATTTCAGAAATTTATATCTGTTTACTTGAATGTGCAGGGATGAGGAATTTGTTTTTTATATTGGCAGACATCCCTCTAGAACTTAATATATACTGCTCCGGTGGCCTAGTGGTTAGAGCATCCGCCTTGGATGCGGGAGGTCATGGGTTCGAACCCCGGCCGAGTCATACCAAAGACTATAAAAAATGGTACTAACAGCTGCCTCGCTTGGCGCTCAACATTAAGAGGTTAGTGTTAGGACTGGTCGACCTGGTGTCAGGATAATGTGACTGGGTGGGACATCATGCCACATGTCTGCGGCATGATGCCCCAGTGCTAGACATCGCTATAAACTGTCACACTGCAGACATCATAGCGATATGACTGAAAAATTGTTAAAGCTACATTAAAAATCTAAATCACACACACACACACAGAACTTATAAAGGTTACAGTTGTGAATAGGTGTTTTTTCCTTAACGTGGATCTTTGTAGCTTAAATGATATGCACATTTGTGAAATTCTTTTTTATTTCAGGAACATTCATAATTCCCCTTGTGTAGGATTCATTAATATTTTTCATCATTAATGAAATCAGTGCATTTTGATTTTTAAAAAGTTTTTGTTCCTGGGTTTTATTCCAGTTCTACATTTTAGCATTGCACTTCAACTATGTTTATGTCAGTTTCAGAATTCATTCAATGTGTATGTGTTTATTTTGAGATCTTCTAGATGTCTGCAGGGACTTTGATCCCATGTTCCTTGAAAATATTGATCATTGGTCCCTAGTTCCGTACAAATAGTATCAGTATGTGTTATATAATCAGGGCATCAGTTAAAAAGAAATAAAGGAAAGCTACCTTAAAATCACTGCCACTCTGCACCCACTGTGTGCCCAACTGTCCCGTCAGTACACTCTACTACAGCTTTACACCCCTCTGCATCCTTGCACTGCAAAATTTAGTGACTTTATAATTTTCATATGCCTCACTGCTTGTTATGATTCAGGTTTTATTTCAAACTTGAATCACCTGTTTCATTGATGCTAAAATCAAACCAGGTTAACACCAAGTGGCAGGTTAGTGTTTTTTCCCAGGCTTTACTGTAACACTAAAGGCATTTTTGTAAGCAGCCTGGCATAATAAATGTCAATGCCTAAATGTCCTGAGCATAATCCAAATTTTTTTTTATTAAAACCCAAATGCAGCTTTAAAACTTTACCATTTTACAATGGTTGATTGAGGGATTTATGCCTGTAGCACATAACAGCCAAATGAAAATGTAAACTTTCCTAGTTGGAAAATTAGGAAAAAAAAGTTGAGATCACTACCATTCCATAACCTCCTTCTTGGCTAACTGCTATTCTTGGAAGGCAGTTTTATGTTTTCATCTCATTTCTTTACAAAATCAATAATGCCACTGTTTATCACAATCTGCCATATCACTTGATGCATTACCATGTGGTCAGCCACATTTTGCCATGAAATAAATAATTAATGACAGGCTGTGTTAAATATGATATGAAATATTACTGTACATTGATAAATATAAAAAGGAAAGAACCAATCATTAATGTCACATCTGTTACTGTGAAACCAAAAGAAAAAAATAAACCCATCCTCAGTCATAAGCAAATGACTTATTTCATAAAAACAGTTTTTATTATCATTGTGGTATATTATAATTTTTTGGAAATTATAGTTGATGTTGCAAGTAAAAAATATTTTTTGTGTAATGAGGATGCCAGTTATGATGTACCATTTTCCAATTTTGTCTTTGATAACAACAGCCATGATGTTCATCACAGTCGTACTGGTCTCATAGGTCTAATTCCTTCTGTCATTGATAACAACAGCCATGATGTTCATCACAGTCGTACTGGTCTCATAGGTCTAATTCCTTCTGTCATTGATAACAACAGCCATGATGTTCATCACAGTCGTACTGGTCTCATAGGTATAATTCCTTCTGTCATTGATAACAACAGCCATGATGTTCATCACAGTCATACTGGTCTCATAGGTATAATTCCTTCTGTCATTGATAACAACAGCCATGATGTTCATCACAGTCGTACTGGTCTCATAGGTCTAATTCCTTCTGTCATTGATAACAACAGCCATGATGTTCATCACAGTCGTACTGGTCTCATAGGTATAATTCCTTCTGTCATTGATAACAACAGCCTAGATGTTCAGCACATAGTCATATTGGTGTCATAGGTCTAATTCATTTTTGGAGTGAATACTTGTCAATATACAATCAGTACTAGAGCTAACTAATTGCCTTTCATAATTACCAAAGCTGGCCAAATCAACAGTTGTAAAAACTTGAAGAAATCTACAAATTAAAAATAAAATATAACAATAAATCTAAATATGTTTTTCACCAGAACATTTTGAGTGGTGAATAAATTCTTTAAGTAAGAACTTAGGCCAAGTAAGAACCCTTCACCATGACAACAAAAAGGGGTTGGTGGCTTATATTAAGAACATTAGTTTTTATTAGCTTTATTATGCTTATTTATATTGAAACATATCTTTATTAAGTCACCATGGAAACTGTTTGTGGTAAGAATTTAATTAGAGCTACTTGTTTCATAATAATTGGAATCAATTAATTACTATATTATTGTTCCTGTTGTTGGTTATATGTACAAGTTTCTTCTTTGCCTCAGAGCCCAAAGGTAATATGTTTCCCTAGCATCATGATATCACTTCATTTTCTTTCTTTTTTTCCTTGTCCTGTATCAAGTTATGTAATGACAGACTTAATGAGGCAGATTCTCAGACTCAACACTGACTTAAGCCATGTCAACTGTTGAAACAAACAAAACTCCACTGAAAGAAAAGGCATCTTAGTGAACCTCATCACAAAATTGGGGTCACTTTAGTATGACATACCAATAATAAAAAAATGGATGTCATAAGTTTGTTCGCTCAGTAAGAAACACAAGGTCTACAGAGCACATGAAAGTAAAATATTGTGTAAAGTGTTACATAAACATTTGAGAAAGTTCAAAGTACAGTAGTATCTATATAGTATACTGCGCAAGTTTTATATTACCCTGGACATAGCACACAGTGGAAGATATGGCCTCTAGAATTGACAGTGGAGAACACAAAGCAGTCAAAGATGCAGTTAAGTTTTTTGCAGTTTAAGTTGTAAAAGGAAATGTTTTGATAGCATATACCCTTCAAATTCTTACCCTTGGGAAGGATTTCTTATATCCCACATCAACACATATGATGGAAACATTATTTTTCTGAAGATAAGCTATCCCCTACCTTTTTCGTGATTTATCCATATAGATCTGTAATAAAGCCATGTCCAGAGATAAATCCATCCCAACTTTACCTGATTTAGGCAAATTTGACTAATAAAGCCTTGTCAATGATGAGCTATTTTAGGTAAGTGTAATAAAGCCTTGTCAATGATGAGCTATTTTAGGTAAGTGTAACAAGCCTTGTCAATGATGAGCTATTTTAGGTAAGTATAATAAAGCCATGTCAGAACTGAGCCCTTCTCAGCTATTAACTGATTTAAATAAATTTATGTAATAAAGCCTTGCCCATGGATAAGCCCTTCCCTGTCTTTGACCAGATTTAGGCAAATATTTTGTCTCTAATAAAGTTTGCCCAGTATAAACCAACCCTCAAATGTGTTTCTGACAAAGCCTTGCCCAGTGATGAGCACAGCCCAACTTTTACCTGATTGGCAAATTCACTTCTAATAAAGCCCTGCCCAATGATGAGCCAATCCCAACTTTCACCTGATTGGCAAATTCATTTCAGATATAGCCTTGCCTTATGGCGAACAGAGGACTCTTGTCTTACATGGACATATACTGCATTTTAAATCATCAAAGAATTTTTAGCTCCAGCCACCCCACGTATGTGCAGATCTTTGACCAAGATATTTTAAACATTTACTTTTACCACAGGATCACCGTTTAATAAGGACATCTCGAAGATACCTGGCTCAATCTGGAGCAATGCATGCAGCAGAAATTATGTTCAGGAGAAGTCGTGAAATTCTGGAACAAGTTCACATCCAGTTGGCCATGAAATCTGCCAACAGAAGCTTTCCATCATCGAAGAAAGCACTCAGAGAGGCATGTGAAAAGTCGGCTAAGCTAGAAGTAAAAGATGTGATAAAATCTTGATCTTTATTAACTCCCTTGGATTATGTTATGTGTCAGGGCAACAAACCAGTGCTTATTTTATTTGCTGATCAATTTTCAAAAGTTGATGTGAATTATATTTGTTTTAATATTTTACACAATGCATCTTACCAGAAATTTATGTCCAGCTACATGTATATAGCAAATTATTCAATATTTGCATATGATTTATATGTTCTTTGAAAAGTTAGACAAATTACCAATTTTGTTGCAGATTATTCAATCTGTTCTCAGGGATTACATATGTTTTGAAGTTACAAGTATGTCATAAATTGTTCATTATGTTCTTAGGGATTTAAAATGTAGCAGCAATTACAAAGTATATTTCGTATTTTTATTGCTTTTAATTGGAGTTATAAACATGACCAACGTTATAAGTGATGGAGTCTCGTAATGAGGTCTGTTATAACAACACTGTGTCATACTACTGCATAAAAACACAGAGTATTTAACCAAAAATTAAAATGAAGTGATATACTTTAAATACCAGTAACAAAACAAGTTCAAAGAATTTGATGAAATCCATGGCCACACCTGCATTGTAAGAGGGCAATATATACTTCAGGGCTTTATATTGAGGGACTAATTTAATTGGATACAAACCTTACCAGTATAAGTGGGGTGGTGGTATGCTGGGTGCTTTATATTGTGGACTAATTTAATTGGATCCAAACATTACCAGCATAAGCGAGGTGGTAGTATAAAGGCTTCATATTGAGGGACTAATTTAATCGGATCCAAACCTTACCAGCATTATAAAAGGAGTGTTGGTACACTGAGGGGTTTATATTGAGGGACTAATTTAATTGGGACCAAACCTTGCCAGCATTATTAAAGAGATGGAGATACACTTGGGGGGGGGTTATATTGAGGGACTAATTTAATTGGGTCCAAACCTTACCAGCATTATAAAAGGGGTGGTGGTACACTGGGGGTTTTATATTGAGGGACTAATTTAATTGGGTCCAAACCTTGCCAGCAATATTAAAGAGATGGAGATATACCAGGAGTTTTATATTGAGGAATCTTTGTCACAAATTCAAGATGAGCTTTATGATTTTGTTTGAACATTTACAGGATTACTGACAGCTGTGTCACAAATTATTGAAGATGTATTTTGAGCAATTACTCACCATTTTAAGGTATATCACAAATTTTTCAAGCTGTGAACAAAAATCTTATATTTTGTCTGCACACTTCAAACACAAGTGAAGATTGTACAGTTCATCTTCTATCCAAGAATATTGCACAGTGCAGACTGTGTGATTGTCATTCCTACATCATGAATAAATCTCATAAAATCAAATATGTGGGCATTAGAATCAAACCAGCTGGGGCAACCACAAGAGTGCCCCACATTTAACATTATGATTCTTTTTTTAAAAAATGTTTCCCCACCTAGCTGGTTTGAAGAATGGAACCAAAATGGAACACAAAATAAAGTTAATTTCCACTGCCATACAACTATGTAGAATATATACATGTCGTACATAACTAGTTGAGTAATCTTACAATCATACAATTCAAATGCTGAACAAATGAAATCACAATGTAAAATACATGTAGAAGAGACTTCAGCACACATGTGCAGCTGTGAAAACATTGTGTATTGTGTTGCTGCATTTTGCATGTGGATATATTTGAGTGTTATTGTTCATTCATAATAAAACAGGATTTCCTTTTTCAAAAACTAGAGACACTAATTGACGAAAAACAGCCATCAATGGCAAACTCTATTTTTTTATTGTCCTACCAGCATTAGTGAAATATTGATACTGCGATTTCATTGCAAGTAACTGTAAAAATTCTGCTCAACCTTGAGCAAACCTCTGATTACCAATTCGGGACTTTTAAGTTCGCGACAAAGTTTGGAATTTGCTTCTTCATCATGAACAATATATGTGAAAGAAAGCTGTTCATTAACCAACTTCTCCTTTTACTTGATTCTCTTGCTATTCTTGATCATATTTTTGCCAATTAGTAGGATAAGCTACAGATTAATGTTAGATACCTTAAATAAGTTACCTACTTAATAATATTCATAACAGTATATCTATTATTATTAGGATTTCTGTTATTATTAGTATTGCTAGATATCTATTATTATTATTAGGGTTTCTGTGTATCTGTCATTATTGGATTTCTAGATATCTTTCATTATTAGAATTTCTAGATATCTATCATTATTAGGATTTCTAGATATCTATTACTATTAGGGCTTCTAGATATCTATCATTATTAGTATTTCTAGATATCAATAATTATTAGGATTTCTATGTATCTATCATTATTAGAATTTATAGATATCTATCATTATTAGGATTTCTTGATTATTATTAGGGCTTCTAGGTATCTATCATTATTAGGAGTTATAGATATCTGTCATTATTAGGATTTATAGATATCTATCATTATTAGGATTTATAGATATCTATTGCTATTAGAGCTTCAAGATATCTGTCATTATTAGGATTTCTAGATGATTACTATTAGGGATTCTAGATATCTATTATTATTATTAGGATTTCTAGATATCTATTACTATTGGAGTTTCTAGATATCTGTCATTATTAGGATTTATAGATATCTGTCATTATTAGGATTTCTAGATATCTATCATTATTAGGATTCCATTGCGTCTGTATTGCTTGCAATTTAAGATTTGTTTTACTCTGCAAACCATCATTAACCTAAATATCCAGACTCTTAAATTTTGTGGACAACATATTTTCAAAATTTGCAATATTTGTAAATGAAACATAAAATTTCTGGGCACCAAATACATATTTTGAAGCTGATAAAAATTCTCCTTTTTAATACTTTCCCTGACCACATTAACATTAGGAAAAAAACCTCCGCTACCTCCTGAGTCCTGCACTCTCTAAAAGATGAAAAAATTGATCTTTTCCATCTACATACCACATAGACAAAGGGAAGAAACTCTTGCTCACTACCTCCCTTTACCACCACTAGGTGGCTGCAATCAACCGAATATTTACCAGTTTTAAGCTTTCACTTGCTACTATTTTTCATAGTACTGCAAGGTCACCTGAATCCTTGAATATCTCTGATTTCAAGCCTTTTGTCCAGAAAGTTGGTATTAGATTGTCTATCAGTGTATTGGCTACATGTTGCAGTTATTATCTTTGATTTTATTGATCAGTGATCAGGTGAATTTTATCACAGTTATGGCCTTATATTTTTTGGACCTTGTACTGATCCACATTGTTGTTTATTCATTCACATTGTTATGTATTTTCATAACAGATGTTGTTATTGTTATATATCTGAACGATTTCTGGCTGTTATTTCCAATATTTTAATTATTATTATCATTTTTTATAAAAAATTACAATGAAATATGCCAAGTGCAAGTGATGTGTGTCCCTCTTGCACATAACATTCTTCCCATGTTTCATTTGTTATTTGTGAATACTTTCAAGTTGTTATTTCCAATTATTATGTCATTCTTGTATTTTCAGATTAAGCAATGAAGATATTATGCAGAGATGTTGCCAGGGCACTCATATCATGGAAAAATTTCACAGATGTGTGCACTTGGAAACCAGTGATGCATGAGAATTCATGCAAATTAGTTCAAAGTTGAGCATATAAAAAATGCACTCTATGCAGTAAAACATTTTATTTCACTTGTAAGATAAATTGAAGCAAATAAGAATCTAAAACAAAGTAAGGAACCTTTTTTGACCAGGGCATGCAATTGCACAAATCACAGAAAAATTGTATGAATTTGCACACTTCAAAAGCAATAATGCATGAATACTCCTGCAGATTAGTTCAGAGTCATATATATAAATTGCATGCACTCTGCACAGTATAAAACTTTTATTTAACTGTTACAATATACTGAATAAAAAAGAATCTAACAAAAGTTAAAATGCAAAAATGCTTATTTCATCAAAATAAATCTGTCCATTCCAAAGATTGCAGATATTGTTTAATAAAAAAGGATGCTTAGAAAGACTATTAATTATTTAGAACAGAAATGTGTGTACTAAAGGAGCTCTACAATTGATGCCCTTTCCTCACATTTGCACTTGTGCGAACTTTGGTCCATTTCCAGAAGTTGAGGTTAAAGTTCAGCATGGCCAGATGGAAAATTGCTGATTCTTTTCAACTTCAAGTGAGTGCTGACACTAATATGCAAAGTGAATGGTAGAATGAAGAAAGTGAAGATAAAATGGAGTTTCTTGCCAAAAGGACGAGTGTCAGCTGTCAGGTTAGATAAACTGCCAAAGAAGAAGCCAAACTTTGGTTGGAAGTTTCAGAAACCATGGCTGTTACAGTACAAATTGTTACAGCAAAACACCAAGAAAGGAGGTATGTTGTGTAATATTTGCAAATAACTTCTAAGTTTGAAATTGGCTTGGAATTGAAAGGAGATTGTCCTCCCTTATTTCAATAGTGCAGTATGATTGAGCATGGCCTGTAGGCTGGCAAGTCAAGACACATAGGGTATTTGTCAGATATCGATGATCCATATTGCCACCTTTCCATGCTATACATTGCTATCTGGCTACTAACCAACCAGTCCATATGTCTGACTGACCACACCTGTTGACTGTAACAAGGCATGTCACACTGGCAAATCATACTAAATACCAGCCATTAATTCTGTGGTAAGCAGAGTCATATGGGGATTAATCAAGTCCATCCATTTAAGCTCATATTCCATCCAGGCACTTTCTGAGCTAATGATCAGCCATCTTGGCTGGCTGTAACAATCATCTAGTGACCATACATCCGTCACTTTATATCCGTCAATTTCATGAGTCATGCCAAATACCAGTGAACAGCTCTGTGGAATGAGGAACCATATGGGGATCAGCTCGACTATTCCATCTATACCACTACACATTCAGCATGGGTGGTCTCAAAGCTGACCATCAAGCAAACAGTCATGCATACTGTCTAGAAACTTAGCTGACCATCCAGCAAGCCATCCAGCACATGCTCTGGCAGTCCATTTCTTGCATGTGGCTGTCTGCTGATTCAGCTGGTGATTCATTTGTTCATGGCTTATCCATTGCAGACATACCATGATGCACTGAGAGACAATGGCAGTGCCTCATCCATGCTTCCAGGATTGTTCTGCCTGGGCCATGAATGCACTCTCAGTTGGTTAGGAGGGGTTTTGGGTCTATACCAACTACCTATTGGTTTTGATAAAATAAATAATACAGGAATTGAGAGTCAAAATTGCAAAGTGATTCCAAACAGCCCCTTTCATGTGGAACAAGTCCTGGGTGAATGTTCTGCATGATCTAGTAGTAGACATTCCCAAGAAAACTGCAACAAGGCAAAGCCTGCTCAGACAGCTGCAGACACAGGTGTTTCATTCCTGACTAGTTATGATCATCCTTCATGCCTTGCTTTTGTCAGGAGAGGCTTGTAAAGAAAGTGATTTCAGTCTTAAGTTGTGGAGAAAATCACAAACTAGAAGGTTTTCCACTTTGAAATTTTGTGAGGAAAGTGGTGTGTTTTCAGGGACTGGGGCAAGGTCAACAGCATCACCCCTTTGAGTACCTCAGTCCCAAAGTGGGCTGACCTTTTTGCTTGCATTTTGAAGAAAAAGATTTGACTCAAAGTGCTATTTTGATATCCAACACTTTCAGGCATCATGGTAGAGAACATATTGTCCATGATAAAGATATATCAGACTTGCTAGCCAATTTTGACTTTAATAGGCCAGAGTCTCTCACCCAGTTTGCTAAATGGAGTCTTTATTGGATTCTGATGAGTCATAACTCAGATTAGTTTAAGATTTTAGCCTGAAGCTCACTATCATGCAAGAAATCCTTGCTGACAGTTTTAGTTTTAATATGCAGAGTGAGTTGGATACAAACTATCTACAGTTAAGATTGAATTGTTGTTTGGTCCTAAAGACACAACCTGGCTTCATAGATAACATTTGGTTACCAGACAACCAAGAATGGTCATATGCTGTCTCTCCCTTTGATATGTCAAGAGAAGTGGTGATGGAAAACCCTGTCCATTGATCTCAAGCATTACTTGAAGCACATGGAGAAAAGTAGTGTGAAACAATGTCTCTTTCTTCCAGTGCAGGCTGGGAAACAGGATATAATCCATAAAGCCCTAGCATTATGGCCGAAGTGGGTAATGTGGTTGGCTGAAGTGAGTAATATGGTCAGCATATTCCAAATTCCCAAAAGATTAGATATGCCTCAAGATGATTCTAGAGTCATGAGATTAGAGCAATCTCTTAAATCCTTGCATTGAATTGCAATGTTTCAATCTATGATATAATTACAGCTGTTGGCTGGCATGCACAATCAACCGTTAAAAGTTTTTATCTCCATGATCTAGCTTCACATAGACAAGAATTGAATCTGGTGGTTCCAGTGGCTGCAGCCAAGACAACTACCAGGCTTAGTCGATGTCAGCATGACCTTGTCAAGGGCATGGGTTTAGTGTTTTTGCTGGATTTGCCCAGAATTTTTATTAGTAAGAAGAATCAAATATTTTCTTCAGAACTGTGTATGGTTGTGACAGGTTACATTCACCATTCCATTGTGCTCCTGTCTTGCTAGGAGCGCAGGTTACCCTTCACATGGAGAATTCAGTCCTCATTTCTCAAAAGGTGCCCATGGCAAAGGTAGTATGCTCAGCATTTCATCCTTGTATTGCCAATTCTGCCAGTGTTAATGAGATTGGGGAATGTATTCAAAGGAGAAAGCAGATTTTTAGTAGATTGTGTTTTTCTTAAAAAGCTACTTACTGGTCCCTTTCCAGTCTTAAAAAGCTACTTACTGGTCCCTTTCCAGTCCAGTAAAAACATTTTTAGCCTAACTTACATCATGTCTACAAAACCTACTTGTTGATTCCAAAACACACAAGAAACCAAAAGGTAACAATTAGTATAATTGAAATATGGATACAAAGTTCATGTCAGAAATGTGGAACATATATAAAGATACAAACAGTTCATGCCAGAATTGAAGCAAACTTATAGAAAATCTAAATTTAAGGTCTGAGTCAGATTTCAGTTTTGTTGCTCAGGCGGTTTTGCAATTACGAGGTGAGATTCAGAAATTCTCATTCTAGTAATTTACACACATAGTATTATTTGTCTGAAAACAGTACATCAGAAATAGTATCTTGTCATTAATGCATGTAATAAAGTTATCAAATTATTGCTGTAGCATACACTTTGTGTTTGTATGCCATAATTACTATAATTCTCAGTGTATAATGTACATACCTGTTGTTGGTATACTTGATTAGTTTGTTGGTTGGATGGATGGTTGTGAATTGCACTTTCAACATATTGCTGGCTATGTTAGGCCACAAAGATGGGAAAAGCCAGGCAGACTGCCAGATCTTGATTGGTTGGTTGGGTGGATGGTTGTGACTGGCACTTTCAAAACATTGCTGGCTATGTTATGCCAAGGAGATGGGAAAAGCGAGGCAGACTGCCAAATCTTGATTGGTTGGTTGGGTGGATGGTTGTGAATGGCACTTTCAAAACATTGCTGACTGTGTCATGCTGAGGAGATGGGATTTCAGTTCCTCTCATGCGCACACAGAGTTACAGCTCATCATGTTTGGCTTCTCTGAGGATTATGACTTATGTGTTATAAATTGTTTTATTATACCGGTGTATGTTTTTGTAATTTTTATACTCATTTATATTTTATACACAAATCCATGGCAAGAATTTTTATTTTATACGCATCTTTAGCAATAAAGTTCACTGAATATTTACAGTCATGTATGTTCAATTCTATTATGTATAATGATGGGTCCATTTGGTTAGTAATTAATCTTGTATAGAATAAGCAATTTTTGGTAAGTAGTTACATGTGCTAGTAATTTGCAATTAGTAAGTAGTTACATGTACTAGTAATTAGCTATTAGTAAGTAGTTACATGTACTAGTAATTAGCTATTAGTAAGTACTTAGATTTATTTCTAACCATGAATTTGTTTGCAAGAGGAGTGTTAAATAATTCACACGCCTACATTGACATTGTATTCTTTATTTGGCAGCTTGCACAAGAGGCATTATTGCTGTCCACTTATAGTGCAAAGGATAAAACATTGCTTCTCTTTTTATTGAAATTTAAATTTTAAACATTCATTTAATGGGTACAGATTGTTACCAAAGAAACAGAGAGAACACGATCTTAATGATTCAAGCTTATTGCCCAAGCACAGGAAGGGGAGTGAGCAAAATAAATAAAATGATGTAGAAAGTTTTAGCTTTAAATAAAATGATATAGAAAGTGTAGCTTTATAGTAAACTTATTGTAGCTTGCTGGTCAGAGTTTCACCTAGTGGAAAACAGCATTTCTTCCAAGCTAAAGCCAGGGATTTACAAATCCTCTTTCCTGACTCCCAGGACAAGCTCAAATTCAGCTTGAGCAAGCTGAGGTTTCCAAGTACAATGAAAAAAGCAATTGATATAGAGAAAGGGGTCATGTTCTGTTTGGACTGCTTTGTGTTAAGCAAGTTTTATAACCTACAGTCCTGGTACAGTACATATATCAACACCTTTATTTAGTGTTCTTGGTACAGTACATATATCGACACCTTTACTTAGTGTTCTTGGTACAGTACATATATCAACACCTTTATTAGTGTTTATATATACTGCTTTCTTTAAAACTGGCCACAGTTTCTTCTATCTATCATATGTCATTTCCATCCTAAAGTCAATGTTAAGGTCAGTCTTTCATTTTCTCGCACAGGCAAGATAATGTGAATATTTCCTATTTAAAGTAAGTTTTGCTAATAAGAAATAAATATATTTTAACTTATCAGTTACATTTTGTTCATAATATGTGTATGTATCTGAGATTCATAAATTTTCATATCCTAGTCTAGTCTTGGGCAGTTTGTAAACTTGCCAACTCAAAAACAGTCAGCTTGTCAAAGATTGTTTTGATGCACATGTCCAATCTGAAGGTGGTTAATTCTTAATAATATAACTTGTTAGATTTCTTTCACACGTGTGTTAGGTAAAAAAAAAGACACTCACTCATCTTTAATGATTAATTACCTGTAGGATTTCATCAAAGTGATAAATGTACCAAAAATGTAACACCCACAAGCAGTGTTTTATGAGTGTTTACATAACAATTACAGGAACGAAATACATACTTCTTGGCAAATAGTTGTATGGAAAAATATAAGATTCCCAATCTAAAAAATTGGCTTGTCAAATATTTTGATGCATGTCCTTGATTTCAAGGTGACTAGATAATAATCAAATAGATAAAATAAGTGTTTATAAACCTTTCAGTTATGAGTATATCAAAATTGTTATAAACAGCTTTCATTGTTTTTCATATAGTTGATGAGATGAGTGCTATCTTATCTAGCAAGAAAAGAAAACTTGATGAAGTTCCTATCTCTAATCAACCTGTTTTAAAGAAAACTAACCAGTATGATACTATCAAAAGTGCAAGAAAGTTCCAGTCATTGTGGATTAATGTGTACCCCTGGCTAGAATAGCGTTATTGGTTGTTTAATGTTTTTCAGTTAAGTACTTTTACCTAAATACCCACCCCTCTCTCGCTTTCTTAATCTTAAACATCTAGCTATTTCCGAACCCTTTCCTACCTACTGATATCCGTTTACCTGTCTATATTAATATTGTCTATTTTTGCTCTTTGAACTACATGTATATATGCATTCTAGTTCTTCTCATCTGATATCTGTCTTCATGTATTATTTACATGGACATACATATATATACATATATATATATATATATATATATATATATATATAATTTTACATTTGAGGTTTCTTCGGTAGGATTGACTTCAAAGCTTTGGATCAATCCTCCAGTCAATCCAATCATCAAAATAGCTGATATGGTCCAACTTGACTGCAGTTTCTGTTTTTGCAAAGACATTTACATTATATACACTATTGCTATTGGTGTCTTTAATTATAGAAAAGGGCCCATAACTCAAACATTGATGGAATCAGGAATATTGTTTGCATACACCTTTAGATAATCAAATTATTTTGAAATCAGATAAGAAATGTGGATTCTAGGGCATAAACAATGCAATTCTAGTGCCGATTATGCTGTAAAGGGGTATAACTCTGTCATAAATTTGCTTGTTGTCGAACTCTTCTCAGTTTTTGTAGAAATGCGATGTAATCTTAGATTTGATGGAAATCTAGCCGTGCATGCGGACCTTACAGACAGTAAGAACATGCTAATGCAGTTTACATTAAAAAGGGCCATAACTCTGCCAAATGTTGACAATATTGCAGATTATCGAACTTTTCCAATATTAAGTGGATATCAGATTGGGTTCAAGACCATTAAGAAATGTGATGTTGTTTTTGATAACATGATGGCGAAACTATCATTTCATTAATATTATTATAGAAAATGATAGTTTCTCCACTAATGATATAATGTCGATTTTGATAATCTGAGATCATCAAGAGACTTTGTCTCTGTTAATCGTTGAACCATCCGTTAACGCTCCATATGTGAAACTTCAACATAGTGGTGTTTGGATCTACCGCGATGATGTCATTACCGCCGGGATGTTCTTGTCGCGTATCGATGAAATCTTTCCAACGAGGATCATCGTGAAAGTCTGATTTAGGCCACATAGGATAAGTAACTGTGTAGTCTGATCTTGCTGCGTGTTCTTTATTGTCTGCGGTTAATGATGCTCCAAAACCTTTATAAACGGATTTGATTTTTTCAATGATGTTTTTAACAGTTAATTTATTTGACTGAAGTCTTATTTCGGGAAAGATACTTGGCCAGTTACTAATCAGATTATTATATTCACGAATAATTTCTGGATCGTCGATCATGTTCTTAATGAGCGTTCTAAGATCTGGTCCTGATACAGATACTGATGTTACCATTATATCGTCAGACACGATATCGGGTAAATTCAACGCGTTTAGAAACTTCCTTATTATTGTTAGTTTTTCTTTGGGACTGATTTTATCCGATCGAAATACTTCTCTCGCGGTTGCACTGCCATTATTAAATTTATCAACGATGATTCGCTGAGCTCGTCTCATCTGCGTTGAGTTTTTATACAAGTGTTCTATCTGCGAGGCTGGCAATAAACTAACATCGCATTGGAACATGTAACTAAGGAATGATTTCTTTGCTTGATATGGTTCTAGATTTGTATTAGGATCGTATTTGTAATACTGAGGAAGTTCTTTGTAATTTGGATCGTCATCAAGCAACTCTGTTGCTTGTTTGATTCGTTCACCTATCGATGTCTTTAGAAATTCATCGACATTAGGATCATTATCATAATCCATTTTATTATCAGAGTCTATAGTATTGTTTTTTCTCAACCACGTCTCGTAATCATCTACGGGCGGAAATAAGATGCACACACACACACACACACACACTTCCCTTCATACCAAAATAACTGTGTTGCAACTAGGCTATAAAAACTGCTTATGAAATCTATAGCATTTGTAAAACATAATATAGAGCCTATGTGATAATGTACATCACGGTAAAAATATACAACCTTCTGAGAACATTTTTTATTATTTCATAGCCGGTATTCCTCATCGCATCAATCAATCGCGGCGTGAAGTACATAATGGAATTATTCTCGTCGATGATGTCACTGATATAAGCGTATCCGAATCCAGTCTGTAGATCTTCAGCGTTTGGAATTCTATATAATTTTGTGTCGTTGTCGATTAGTCTTTCTCGATCCACAATAACCTTCTCGATGGATTCGCGATATATCGGTAATTTACAAGAGCGTTGTTTTCTCGTTGATGAATAATGAATTTCGTTAACGCAACGGAATCTGTGGATAACCTGTTTAGTCGCTTCAACAGATCCTAGTTCCTCTGAGAACACGTACATAGTCTTGAATCGATCATCAACGATACTAACTCCAGCTTCGAGAGTGTGGT